>APFE031112236.1:40411-53616 GCA_000404065.3 Pinus taeda | reverse complement strand
GCAACAGAAATAATACTTCATTTCATTAATGGAAAATACTGAAATATGCTTACAACCAAAAATGGAAATAAACCAGCTAGGGCGATGGTAGCTTATCTCTGAGGAGAGATGTGTGGCTACATGCCTCTTAACTATGTTACAATGAGGCTCACAAGCCTATTTATTGTAGAGAAACAATGGAAAACCCTTCACATTCCAAAACCTGACCCTAGAAGATGAAACGCCAAATTGCGGGCCCCGTTTTTGGGTAAGTTGGTACATCAACTTCCCGGGATCGCGAATTGGTCGTATTATCTCCGTTTGACGCGCATGATAGCCCGTTGGAAAGATCTCTCCAAGGACTACGACAGAAAAGACGATTTTTAGCTAGAAAAATCGTTGGCGGTAGATTTCCCAAAAAACGTCGTTTAGGGCCTCAAAATGGCTCCGGAAGTTTAGGACCCGAAAAACTGTTAAAAATAGTAAACTGTGCTATCATTAAGGAAACTGAAAAATTGAAAGAAGCACTAGAGGGGATCCAAGTGGAATTAGTGGGTGGCCACCAATATCCACCTGGATCAATTATGTCCTTGAATATTCGGGGATTGAGGAATACCCAAAAATGGAATTCCCTTCGTCACGTGATTCTAGAACATAGACCATCTATCATATTAATCCAAGAGATATGGTTGATGGGGATAATGATCGAACCTATTTTCTGAAATTATGTCTGGGATGGAATTTCTATTCGATTGGTGCCCTTGGTCTCTCTAGGGGGTTGTCTACACTATGGGTTCCTTACATTGTTAATTTTCTTGGCTTTTAAATCCTTTGGAGGTATATTGCTAATCAAATTATCTTGGGGATCAAAGGTTATATTTCACATTTTAAATGTTTATGCTCCCTATGACCCCATAATGGATTTCTAGAATATGCTAGATAAATGTGGGTTTGGTTGATTTGGAAAATATTGGTACAAGACATCAAGAGAATGGTTTCAATGATATGCATGTCAATGGAGGTTGGTTGAAGGATGAAACACATATTGAAACATTTCCTACATATCATTGTTGAAAAATTAAGTCGATGAATGTTTTTGAATATGTGTGGAAATTGGTTTTTGGTAAGGACATATTTTGGGGCGGGCTATCAAGCCTTTAGAAGAAGGCACTCGTTGGATGTGGGGAATTTTCTAAAATGGATGGGCCATCAATGAAAGCATGGGTTTCCTGCCATTGGAAACCTATTATTAATTATAATCCAAAGGTCAATATGCTGATCAATAACTAGTATTGTTTCCACTTCCTTCATTGAGAGGATGTAGTTAACATTTTGAAAAATCCATGGGTTCAAGGGTGGATTTTCTTGAGTCTGCAATATTGGTACTTGAGTTTCAATCCTATCATTAAATATCATAAAGGAAATTGATTTGGGTGAATATTCTAGGACTTCCTTTAGGGAAATGTACTCAACATGCCATGGTTCAAATTGATAACTTGATAGGAATATTTTTTTTGAGGAAGAGCTCAGTTTATGTGGGATGGGTAAGTATAGAACATGGTTATTAGTGTAAATGTATTTCTTTGGTGAATTTCTTGATGAATTGGATCTCATTTGGGGTGATATGATACTTCAGAAAAGGATGTACTATTGGGGTATTCCATTCTAGTGTTTGGGGTGCCATCAGATAGGTCATGTGATTGCAAAGTGTCCTCGATGCTGTGGGGCTCCATAATTTTCTAATAGGAAGAAGTATTGTTCATGGTCGATGCGACGAGATGGGACCTTACTGGTGGATATGAGGGAAAAATTTACCGATGCAACTACACATATATCCTCCATAGGTATTGATTATGATACTTGTAAAATATTTCCTTCTTCAGATATATATAAATGTGGATTCGATAAATTGGTTGGTGATTATATTGTCTATAAATTTTCGAGTTATTCATATATTCATATAAATTCCCATAAAAACCCTATGATTAGATCTAGATATTTGAGTGTTTCTTCCATTTCCAATGTTCTCCCTCAACTGGGGCCTTGTTATCGCACTATTGATTCATCAGTCTCAGAGGATTTGTTGGTGGGGTGTGGATATGACCCACAAGAAGTGAATATTAACCCTCCTCTAGTATTAAATTCCCATGAGATTCATTTTGGCACCATTTTGGGTCCACTTGGCCCTACAAATTTTGTTGGTAGTGACATTGAAATTCTCAAGCACACCCCGATCCTGAATATTGAGCCTTTAACCATACACTCATCAAGGGTTTCTATGTATTACCTCCCCTTTAGTTTAGGTTCAAAGAGGAATGTTACCATCATGAAGAAGCACAAGGGTACGTTGAAAACGGTTCTTCCAGGGGACCCAAATGCATTTGGACATGCTTGAAAATACTGAGATTGTTTAGATCCTCGCAATTCTCTATCATTACATGATTTTGATATGTGGGCTCTTAGAGAAATTTCACCTGCATAAAACATTCCTCCATGAATATTATGTCCTTGAATATTGGGGGATCGAGGAATACCCAAAAATGGAATTCCCTTCATCACATGATTCTAGAACATAGACCATCTATCATATTAATCCAAGAGATATGGTTGATGGGGATAATGATCGAACATATTTTCTGAAATTATGTCTGGGATGGAATTTCTATTTGATTGATGCCCTTGGTCTCTCTAGGGGGTTGTCTACACTATGGGATCCTTGCATCATTAATTGTCTTGGCTTTTAAATCATTTGGAGGTATATTACTAATCAGATTATCTAGGGGATCAAAGGTTATATTTCACATTTTAAATTTTTATGCACCCTATGACCCCAAAATGGATTTCTAGAATAGGCTAGATAAATGTGGGTCGTTGAAGATTAGGTGCCTTATAGTGGTTGGGGATTTAAATTTTATTGTCTTTGCGAAAGAGATATGGGGGTCAAGAAGTAAATTGGATCCTTTAGGTGGTTATTTTAAGGATCTTATTAGGAAAAATCAATTACTTGAAATTCTTTTGATTCCTCTTTTTCCTACTTGGAGGAATGGATGCATTGGTCTAGATGGGATAACAAAGAGATTGGATCAGTTCATAGTTCATGAGAACTTGATAGAATAGTGTGGTGTGATGCGGTCATGAGTTTTATCTTCAATGATGTCTAATCATTCTCCATTTTTTTACAACGGTAAGGTGAATGTGCTTGAAAGGGTATCCATTTTAAATTTAATCATTCATGGATAAAAGGTAGTGAATTTGAGAATCTGGCTAGAGACACTTGGTCAAAAGTGGAATATCATAAAGAGACTTCCCTAATGAATGTTGTTTCTATAAAACTCAAAGAACTAAATAAGGTGGTCAAAACTTGGGAAAGAGAAAAAAAAAAAGAGGAAGAATAAAAAGAATTATCAGATATTGATCGAGAACTTGAGTTAATACTTGACCTCTCAAATCCTAGTTTCTTCTCTTGGGTTTCGAAACAAAATGCTATAGGCCTAGAAGCTAGGAAGAGAAAGATTTAAAAACAACAATAAGAGGATTGGAGGCTCAAGAGTCATGCTATTTAGATTGCAGTGGGCAATAAAAACACATTTGTTTTCATAATTTTGCCTCATAGTGAAGGAGAGACAATACAATTTGGGACCTAGAGGACAATTTAGGTAAACAAATTTATAAGCTGAAGGATCTTCATAAGGAGGCAGTCAAATACTTTGGAAATTTATATAAAGCCAAGGATGGGGTGGACATTGATACTCAATTCAGGTTCATTAACTCATATCCTTAGATTTTTATTATGGAGAATGATTTGGTAATTAGGCAACCAATCACATTCGAAGAAGTAGAATTAATTCTTAAGTTATTTGCTAGGGATGAAATCTAGGTAGAGATGCTTGGATCGTGGAATTATTTCTACATTTTAAGGATCTTATGGGGTTATATTTGCCACACTTAGTTGAAGAATCGGGGACTTCTCAGTGAATCTTAGGTGTTATAAATTCTACTTTATTGCAATGATTCTAAAAGTTTCTAAGTTTTCTTATTTTAAGGATTATTAGCCCATTTCCTTGTGCAACATTGCTTATAAAATGGTTTCAAAGATTATTGCAACAAGATTAAAATATCAACTCTCCAAATCCATTACCTCTGAACAATTTGGATTTTTAAAACAACATCAAATCTAGGATGTTGTGGCTATTGCACAGGAAAGTATTCATTCTATAAAGGTAAAAAAAGGAGCCAGTATTATTGAAACTGGATTTGATTAAAGCATATGACTGTGTGGATTGTTGTTATCTGAGGATGATTCTACACAAAATTGGTCTTTTTGTGGAAATGGTCGATTGGATTATGGGTTGTATTACTTCGATACACTATGTTGTCTTGATAAATGGTGTGCATTCTTGTTTCTTTAAGGCCTTGAGGGGATTGAGGTAGGAATGCTCTTGATATCCCCTATAATTTCTATTGGTTATTGATGGACTTTGTAGATTGATTATTGAGATATAATATAGCGGTTTCTTTGTGGGTATTAAGATATCCAAAAATATTTTCCATAACACACCTTATGTTTTTGGATGATGCTCTTATTTTGGGAAGGTATCCACATTGGAATGAAAGTATTTACATCAAATCATTTCTACATTTGTTGATGCTACAGGTCTTTTCATAAACAAATCAAAATATATGTTAATTGAATCGTCTTCTGAATGAGCCATTGTTGTGGAGATCACTAATATAGTTATTGTTGAGGTGGTTTCGATGGGAAATGGTTTCAAATACCTTAGATTCCACTTGAAACCAAACAATTATGGCATTAGAGAATGGGGCTAGTTGACTCTAAAATTTGAAAGAATATTGGCTCATTTGTCACATAAGTGGATGACACTTAGGCATAGGTTGATTTTTTCTTAGTCAACCTTGTAGAATATTTTTGTATATTGGATGCACCTCTAGTTGATGCCTAAATAAATCATTAAAAAAATTAACTCCATAATATCAAACCTTATATGGTCGGGTCCTAAAGAAGTAAACAAGATACATCTAGTTTGGTTGGAGGATATTTCTATGAGAAAATAGGATGAAGGTAGGGGTCTAAAGAAATTTGAAAATTTTGGATGGGCCTTCATGGTGCAGAGTTTATGGTGAGTTTTTTTTGGAGATGACATTCGGAAATTGATTATAAAGGAAAAATATCTTAGAATGAAACAGACCTATGAGTGGATTAAGTCTCGAGCATGGGTTCCTAGCAAAGTCTCATATATATGGGATAGTTTTGATGAAGATAAAATATTGGTTGATAGGAAACATGAGGTGGGATATTGGATCAGGCAGATTGGTGGAAATTGGTCTGGACCATATCAGAGGATTCCAGGATAATCATTCATTTCCTATCTCACTCATGAGGTATATCCATGATAAAGGTATATAATTTATAAAGAGATTGGGCCTGTGACATATAAGAAATATTTAAGATGCATTCAACATGTGAAGATTTGGAGCAGATATCCAGTAGGAGTTTTTGATCGGGTTGGAAATCATAACTTACGTGGTAGTGGGGCATACGTTGTATTAACTCCATGTCATTTTTATCATTTTATTTGGGATAACAGTTCATATACAAGCACTTGAGTTGAGATCATTGCACTTTGGGGAGTTGCATATTGTGCAAAATGGTTATCAATTGAGAAATTGGATCTCTTCGGTGATTCAAAAGTGGTTATTGATTGGGAAAATGAAAATTCTTCTTTTGATCCTCCAATGCTCAATAAATGGATGAATAGAAGAAAAGTGTTGATTGGACTTTTCACAGGGGTGTATTGTACTATTGATACTCAATGATGGGACATAGATTGCTAATCAGGGAGATCAACTTCTCAACATATAGTAATGGAAATCTTCAAAGAATTGGAAAAATCTTATTTACTTGAGTTCTACACTTAGTTAATGCTAATATATAAGATTCTATGTTTATTCATAATCATGTTGATTTCTACACTTAGTTAATGCTAATATATAGGATTCTATGTTTAGTCATAATCATAGTATTTAGAAATATAGTTTTTACATATGATATTTTGGGAGACTTCTAAAGAAGGAAATTAACTGTGTCACCCGTCACCATATCTTGAAATGCAAACCCAAAGTTAACATCACAACATTAACATCGAGTAAACCACAAAACAAATTAACAAACATATTCAAAGACATTTGCATGAGTTTTGAACACTATCGTTCAACCTTTTCTTCCCAAAAAAATCTAACACTAAACTCAAACACAAGACATTTGCTATATATCCTTAAAAGCAGAAACATTAATATTGATTGCAAAGATTTTTTATTTATCAATATATTCAGAAATACATTTTAATAATAATATAAATTCACAATTTTACAAGCGAAAGCTGAATCTTTTAATAACTAGCAATTGTCCCAAAAGGTACAAAGAGAGGCCGATAGGATTATTAAAAGGAATAAATCTCTATAGGTAGTCAAGCATATATAAAGCTCACTAGTGATGAAGGCAATAACCACGATGACCATCACGTACCAACACATTTGATATTAAAAGAACAAAACCAAAACCAAACCATTCATATCAATATATTAAGTCTAGAAAGTGTTCATACTTAAAACTCAATAGATTATTGGCAACACGCCTCTTTTTTTTAAATAAAAAGTAAATTACAGCGTTTTACATGGTAAATGAAAAGCGGAGAAATTTGTGATTTGCAAATATTAAAACAAATCACTTGCATTGCTGGTTGACACTACAACTAAAACATTAACTAATTGTAAGATGCTTTTCGTAAACATTATTATTATTATTTTTAATAAAATTCATTTAATAAAAATAATTTAATTAATTATGGAAATTAATATTATTAAAATTTTGAAACTCATTTTAAATTCATGTATTCTATTTTTCAAAGTATTTTGGGAAATCTTCTTAAAATAAGTAATGAAATTGCTTGTATAACCAACTTGTATATAAGATAGTTTTTTTAATAAGTAATTGATTTTAAAATTAATATATTTATTACTCATTTAGGCTTATATAAACCCATGATAGCCTCATATCAACCTCAACAATTTGCAAGGAAACTTCGCCTCATCTATAGATGAACCAAAAAATAGTCTTGTGCAAATGGATATCTTTGTGTAGAAGGCTGAATTCGGACCTTAGATTGTATTCTTTGAAGTCCAAACCCTTGCAAGGAAGTAGGGTAAATATGACCTCTAGGACCTGTGCATGTAGCCTTAGAAAGGGTCCATAGAAGTCTATTAAAAGAGAGCGAAATAAGGGACAAAAAGCCCACTCAGTTGATTCCAAAATCCCAACAAAAAAGCATAACCAAAAACATAAAAGATAAACCCAATCAACTCCAAAAATGTGACCTATTACTACATGTGTGTGTGATTACAGAGACAATTGGTTTTCACATTGTCGTTTTTTTGGGGATAGTTTTCGCTTATCACATCTTCACCTTGAACTTGGGGTGAGTCTTTGGGATTTCTACATCTGGGTGGAACCAATATCCCTCTACACTTGGTTTTTTCTACTGAGATATGTTATCTATTGAACAGTTGTATTTGTAATTTACAAGAAGTTTCATGGTGTTGTTTATGGTTATTTTAATTTCAACTTAAAAATACACGCATATATTTCCTTCCATTTTCTTATGAAAAAGGCAAATACAACATGTTGGAAAAAAATTATGTGCTCCAAAGAAAATTGTATTCTAGGAGCTTCAATTTCATTTCTTGGAAGTTGGAAACATATATTGAAAATTTAAATCCAGGAGCTTCAACTTCATATATTGGAATCATATTTTTAGTTGAAGAGAAAATAAGATACAAAAAATTGAGAGTAACCCACTAAAGTTGAAATGGCCCTTACAGAGTTCATGTTCCATTCCCCAAGGATAGAGTTCCGAACAGAGTTCATGCTCCATTCCCCAAGGATAGAGTTCCGAACACATTACAAGGATCTATCAAATTGAACTTAATAAATATCATAAAGGTAACCTTAACATGACTTGATCAAGAAGGATGTTCAGAGATCACTATCATTATAATTTTATATAGAAGGAAACCATTAACAATTTAAAATTGAAAACTTCAATATTTGGAAATACAGAAGCCCTTACTGTCAACTCCCAAGAGGTTTTTTTAGAAAAATGTAAATAGCGATGGATAAGAGAAATTTGCAAAGGACAAATGAATCTGGAAAATACAAATTTGCAACTCCATGGGATACCTGGTTAACTATGTGGACGAACCGAAGACAAAAAGAAACCATGTGTGTCATGATTTCATACAATATCCTTCAACTTGGATAAAAAAACCAAAATATGGCTTCTTATCATTTGTAATCTTGACATTATTGGACATGGTAAATTGATATTGGAATTGGATTTTTGTCCATATCTGCAAATTTCTAAGCAATTGAGAGTATTAGAATACAGATTAATAGCAGTGTGCAACCCATTGTGAGTGTCTGGAGCATCTTCCAAAGTTGAACATCCAAATGATGTAAAACTCAAGTATGTGAATGTGACGAAAGGCTAAAATGCTGACATGTTTTTGTTGTTTAATGTAGAAGGAATCTTGCCATTTGGGCTCTAGAGCCCAACCTACTCTCTCTTATTGCAAAACATAGAGCATTTAACCAACGAAAAACACAGAGTAGTGGACCATGTACTCGATTATTTTTTGTTCATACCATAGAGAACTTTTACATCAAGTACGCGAACCCCTGTTCTGGGGTATACTACATTCAATGGAAAAACAACTCATCTCAACTACCTGCTTAACCATTCAGAGAACAGAAAATGCACCGTGTTGTTGATGCCTTAAATTTAGTAGACCTTGGCCATACTATGTTATGAAGTATGGCTCTGCTGGCTATCAGATTATTTTAGGATTGTGATTTTGGACACCAATGTTTAGATTATTTCTTTATTATGGTGGCCGTAATGAATGAATTTATATTCCATTCATTCTTACTGCATTTGGATAAATGCCTTTACTGCTTTTTCAATAGGTTGTTGTAAACATCGACCTATCTAAAGTGAGAAACGTTTTTCTTTATAAAAAAAGTTGTTGGTTGATTCATAAAACCCAAAACAAAGAGCAGGGGGCCACGTACTTGAATACTTTCTGTTCATACAACAGAGAACAGTTCTATTAAGTATGCAAACCCTTTTTCTGAGGTATACTGCAGGCAATGTAAACACAGTTGAGTTCCATACATGGGTTACAAGTTTACTCTAAGGCATGGCCACTGAGAAACCTCAATTTGTAAATTAATATAAGTCCCATCACCCTATTTACTATCCCTAACATTTTTAATGAAATTAGATTTGAACTGAGTACAAATCCCATCTCGACACCTCACTTCTTCTACCTAAACTTTTTAGTGAATCTAGAGTCTATCTGCATAGCAAGATTGTGTTCTTGGCAGTAAATATTTCCCTTCATTATTGGATAGAGAATATGCAGATCACCTTGACAAGAATGGAACATTCAGGATACCGAAACAAGGTGGTTGAGGAGGCCTGAAGCCTCAAGGTATCTAGCCATCCAAGTATTTTGAGATTAGAATGTTTAGGTGGTTCAATCTTCGTATGGGTTCAGCAGCAAAAGATAGACTATGTAGCACTGACCTTACAAATGCACGTTGTGTAGTTTGCTGGGAGATGCATAATGGTTAGGCATGTTATGTGGATTTGCAAACTTGCCAAAACATTTTGGGTCTGGATTGCCGCATAGTACATGGGTGTCTTTTTCTCTCCTTCACATAGGAAAAGGATTTTTTTGGGGATCAAATAAATGAGTTGACAAATAGTAGTGGGTGAAAGGTGATAAGATTGATTGGCATATTTTTGTTCCGAAAACCAAGAGAAACAATTGGTCCATTCAGCTTGAGAGAAGTTTTAGCTATTCAATTTTTCCTCTTTTGAATTCAAAGCACTACAGGTTAGATATATCAACTTGAAGAGACTGGGTACTGCAAACTCAGTGATAAATCATTTCAGTATACATATATACTCTCCATTATTCATAAGGACGTTGATGATTTATTTGGTAAGAAAACATACTTGTTCTACATAAATGAATTTACGGTTTGGATCTTCTTGCAATGAGTAGACCAAAGAATCCAATATGTTCCTCACATAGGTAGGTTGCGCCGGGTGCAGATATGATTCACAGTTCATGGTAAATACATTTCATTCAGATGCATTACAACAAACTGTTTTAATGTAGAATAAGGCTTCATATTTGAATAGAGGAATTAATAAGACCTGAAGACTGTCATTGGAGCCTACGTAGTACTGATCAACGGTCTTAAGCCACCCCACGTCGTCGTGTGTATGGGGGACCAAATGCACATTAATCTTGCCTTCCACAGGCCCAGCTGTTGTATTGTAGTGAACATACACACCATTAATCCCATGCTGGGATAACAATAGTGAGCTTACCAGTAACAAAACCAGTGACCTTAATGCAATAATCATTCTGGTTTTAGAAACAAAATGGCTAAAAGCATGTTAAATTTAGCAAGAAAATTCATTATCTTGTACATAATTTGCTATATGATCTACCTATTTACAATGCTACACATATCCTTTCATCCCCCACTGAATGTAAAAGCACCAGATGCATTTCATAGACACGAAGGCCAAAACATGTCAAACTCAAACCAGAGAACTGATCCTTCAATCTATAAAAGATCCTTTCTATTTATTTACATGGCTGGAACATAATAGATCTCTGACATTTTCCAGATTAGGCCTGCATGCATGCACGTTGAAAACATTATTTACTGTACAAATTGTAGATACGCATCATATCACATTTTGACAGTTACAGCCAGTCAAGCAAACGATGGGGTTTTCCTGCATATATTCTCCTCTTAGTGCACATCAATAGTGCAAAGATCTGCCATAGAGAGGTCCCAGGTTCGCCTCAAGCAATTTGATAGACATTACAAAGTTACAGATGCCCGAAGTATCACTCACCAAATAGTTGATCATCTCTTTAGAACAGAGGAGCAGTAAGTATAAATGGACATGAGAAGCCCAGCACTGAACATCTTTACCTTGAAGGTCTCGGTAAGGAAATGGACCCAGGCTTTTGAGAATACAAGCAGTGAAAATTAAACAGGACTGAGAGAGCTTGAAAATTAAATAGGACTGAGAGAGATGATGACCTGACCTGGAAGAAATGATGTTGTGCAGATGTTTTCTAAACAACAGCTCCGGCTCACGATTTCCAGCTCCGATACCCGTTCGTGAGATTGTCAAACCGAGATTGATCGAAGAAGGCTGCCGGTAGTTTGATCCAAGAAGGCTCCCGGTCATGGAAGCACGGAAACCACAGAACAGTTGATCGTGCATCGCAAAACAGCTGTGCACTGTAAAACAGGGACCGCATAACTGGGTAGCTACCAAATGGACAGAAGGTACCATAACACAATGCGCCATTACTACTAGAGCTTAAGAATGCATAAGCTACGGAAGAGAACTGCACGAATTTAGCCGCAGAACTGCCTTCATGAATATCCATGAATACACGATGTCGCTTCCTTGCAGAACTGTGCGGTTATGCTCGCTCTATTCCGACGCCACGTGTGAGCACGAGATTGCAGAACTCCCGGTTGTGTCGCTCTATTCCGACGCCACGTGTCAGCATGGGAAATAAAGGGATGACGAAAGTCCCTTTCAAAGGAAGGCCTATCGGCATAATTAAGCAAAGTAGCATCTTGTCACTAATCCAGTCAATACATATGGTAACAATTACTAATAATTAGGGAAAATTTTAAGAACCCCCCCTAAATTTACATGTATAATAAATGGGCAAATCTCCATGGTATATAAGAAAAATGGAAGGCGATTTTATCAATAATATGATATGTATATATAATTTTTTGGCGAATCTCTCACCAGGCATAGCGAATATTTTACTCAATTATAAAATCTTGTGTTTATTGAATACACAAATGAAATCATTGCATTTCTTTAAAATATCTTTTGAAATCAAAATTACCGAAATTACATATCGATAATCTAGTGGGTGTAAGATAAAATTCACCCGTGCCATTCATAGAAAGCATGAGAAAAAACCTAATATTATATATAAAACCAAGAAAAATTCAAATTCATCACTTCTATGTTCCTGTTTGCAATTAAAAAAATTACCCAAATGACAATATGTTTACTCCACTTCTAGGGACCTCGTAACCACCCTGCCAATACACAAGTATGTTCTCGTTTGTAATTAGAAAAATTACCCAAATTACAATCTGTTTACTCCAGCATATGTTGGAAAGTTATAGAAGGATGACTAGTGCAATCAATCCATTCCTTATAGCCCTGAATTTGTTTCAGTTTAAAACATAAGTATACAAATATACTTGTCCAATGTCTATGCTTTAACCATTCACCTTAAGATGTTTTTACAATATAATTTCCTAAGTCTTCCTAAGTCTATTTAATATCTTCATTATCATAAAAACCAACCTATATCCATCTTAACTCCACATCTACCACTCTTAGGGGGATGAAATCTATTTATCCCTCTGAGCACTTGGTAGACCCAGAATTAAGATGGATCTAAGATAGAATTTCCCCTTTAAATAGTCTATGCTCACATGAATACCATGGGTCAATACCATGGGTTATCATAAACCTGGTGCTTAAAAATTACTATTAGTAATTTATAAAAATGAATAAAATTAATAGTTGATTTTTATCTTATTTTTATTTTAACGAAGCTAAAATGTTTAACATACATTAAATTACAACATCCATTTTTACTCTTGATCGGAACAAATATTTTTTCACTCTATGCTAGTTTGCATATCACAATATTTGATACCTCTCGGGGGTTAGTAGATCCAGAGTAAAGATGGATCTATTCTGGTTTAATTCCCCCATTTAAATAGGCTACATTCCAAGTGAATACCATGGGTCAATACCATGTGCCATTTTGGTGAATACAATGGGTATTAATATAAAAAAATAAAAAAATGTTTTATTTGTTTACGATACCTCTCGTTTATTTATATTTTTATTAATTTACCATACCATTCATAAATACAAGGTGACTTACGGAGTAAATATAAAAAAAATGTTTTATTTGTTTCCCATACCTCTCGCTTATTTATATTTTTATTAATTTACCATACCTCTTTTACAAATATGGTATTTGGCCCATATGATTCACTT
>APFE031112236.1:3242-40401 GCA_000404065.3 Pinus taeda | reverse complement strand
AGGGTTATGGACTAATATAAAAAAGGTTTTATTTATTTACCATACGTCTAGTTTATTTATATTTTTATTTATTTACCATACCTTTTGAGTAAGTATAAAAAGGCGTTTTATTTATTTACCATACTTCCACTTTACTTATATTTTTATTTGTTTACACCCTTGCATGTATATAAGGTGACTTATGGAGTAAATATAAAAAATGCTTTATTTATTTACCATGCCTCTCATTTATTTATATATTTTTATTATTTTACCATACCTCTTTTATAAATATGGTATTTGGGCCTTTGGCCCATATGATTCACTTAAATAAAACCTATTCTTGAAAATGGGCGAATGGAAGGTTGTAACTCCTAATTTCAAGGGTTAAATTTACCTTTTTTACCCTCAATGGAAGGTTGTAACTCCTAATTTCAAGGGTTAAATTTACCTTTTTTACCCTCAACCTTAAAATAAGGTGGGCTATTTGAGGTGATTTGTAAAAATGTACTATGATACAAAATATTCGCCCATTAAAAATCTAAAACCCTTTAATTTAGCCAAAGGGTGAACATTCGCCCCTAAAATCACCCCTACTAATAATAATAATAAAAATTACCAACACATCAAAATTTACACAGATTTAACTCTAAACAATTACCATTTATGCTATAGATACAACAAAACATATACACATCATGATTTTTCTAATTAAATTCTGAGTCATTCGTTTTTCAGTTTAAGTGTGGTTGTTTGGTGTCTACATTAATTACCCATGCGATGGGATTTCCCTCCACATCACTTGCTACCAGTCCCGATGCTATGTATTCTCTTTGATTTTTTTATCAGACTCAGAACTTTATGGTTTAACGCATTGGCATTGATATTTTTGGTTGCGGTATTGAATGCCTGCTCCGTCCCTGATACGTGGCACGGGTAGGTCTGTCCAGCCACAGCTGCTATCTCAGGTCTCTCGTCGCATCGATGGTGGACGATCTAGTGCGTGATCCTACGGCTTGGGTTCATCGGGAGAATTTCACATCCCTGTATGTGGAGTCTATGCCTCATTTCACTCTTTCTTCCTTGGCTTCTGCTCTGGTTCCTCTTCCCTTTTGCGGCTTGCTCATTCTGTAACCAAGACTACAATGCAGATGAAGGAATTTTAGGGATCGATTTATGGTTTTCCCTCCGGCGTTTGTATTCCGAGTAAGCTTGGCTACCTGTTGTGTCTCTGTTATGTTATATATATATATATATATATATATATATTTGTTTTTACAGTTGACTGATTATTTCTGGTAACGGCGGTTCAGTTCTAACAATAGTTATGGTGTATTTTTTAACTGTAGGAGTCTTGGCTACCGATCTGGGAATTATGCATGGTTACCACATGGCGTCCTTAATGAGCAAACACTTCCTGAATGAATGCAACGACCGAGAGTTTTACTGGGTAAGATTGTCTTTGACCTGGTGCTCGTTCGTCAGGGGTGAATTCTCTTGGCTATTCGAGGTTGGAGCTAGTATTAACCATTTGCTCAGTTATAAGTTATTTGGTATCAGGCGATCGCCTACAGAGGTTAGGGTTTGTATATACGAACCTCCCTCTGTATAATCGAGGGTTTTGCTTCTACCTGCGGTCCTGAGACGATGGTCGTGCCTACACATATTTTTTTTATGTTAAATGTATTTTGTGAAGGGTTCTTCCTCTCTGGTTAAGACCCATTAAGCCCATTTGGCAGACTTCTTGGGGTTCCACCCATGTAATATTTTCTTTATATTCTAAGGTTCTAGATGCTATGAAATGTAAATTGAGAATCTATGTCAATATATAAACTCTTTGCTGCTCCTTGAACTATTCATGGTATTTCTTGTTCTTAGTTCTTGTACCATTTTTTAGAATGTTTGGGATTCGCACCGCTACCATGATTTAGGGTTTTCGACTATTATTTTTGTCTTTCAAATTACTCGGCTCTGTAATAAATTTGATCTTATATTTTCTCAGTTCTTTTTATAATGTAATATATGGTACTTATCGAATAGCTTATTCGAAGAATGATTCTGTCAGAATAGACAATATGGGGGTTTCATACCCACATAGGGTATCAGGGTAAACCAACCGGATTATAGGGTTTAATAACAATCCATTTCTAAGTACACTAGCCCACTGCAGCTTAAGTTAACTTCTCACATGGTTACTACCTCTAACTAGGTGTTGGGATACTCTAAAACCCTAATGGAACATCTATCGTAGTTCTGTTTTTATTTAACATAAACAATAGCGAGGTGATTCTCCGATTCTTTATCACGATGGTTCTGTTTAAAGAAAGAAATCCGTTCTAGTATTTTTAAAGACCTGTACAATTCTTTCATACAGCTAGGTTATTCCAGTGTTATAGTCTCTTCATTCTATTTTAAGGAAGAAATCCTTTCCAGCTTATTAAAAGTTCTGTGTAATTCTTTTCTACAGCTAGATTGCTCCAATTTAATAGATAATTTCCCCGCTCCGACAGTCAATAGCCACTACTGTACTGGGGCACCAAGACTGAAGGTAATTCAATCAAACCTAACTCAACTGTTTGGTTCCTGATAATTAATAATTCAAGCAAAATCTCTACTATAAGTAATACCAATATCACTTCAGTGTGAAACATGTACATTCATAGATAGAAAACACATATAATTCTTAGTTTTAAGTATCAAAATGATTTTCCAGAAAATTCCACTTACTTATGATGATGTTTTTTTTTTTTTGGTTTAAATAAAGCACTCCAAAGGCAGAGGTCACCTCTGTTCCCCACTGCTAGTCAGCCTCCCATCCATGAGATCCGTATTTCGGGACCAAAATCTCCCCCTAGCTTACTCGTAGGACCACAGTCCTCTGCAAGCTATTCGCATTCAGTGTATTCGCTATCTGGTCATCACCAGACTTAGCCATTCGTTTTCCCCTTTACTCCTTGACTTTTCAACGCAGTTTTCTCTCCCCTCTACTTCCTTTCTTTGGAAGCCCCTTTCCAGTTAGGGGAGGTAGTTAGGGTTTTCCTTTTTTTCGGGAAACTGCCTTTTAACTTTCTTACATAAGCAGCTGCTAATATACAAATCATTTCTCATTTCCAATAATTAACAATATTATTTAATTCAAACAAATAGAAACAACAATTATTCAGTTTGTTCTTACTGCGGTAAATAAAATATTTACAACTTTTCAGGGATAAAGTTTTAAATTAAATTATTAATTAATTTATTTATTTATTTATTTATTTTTTTTTTATTTTTATTCACACTATGATGAATAAAATGACATTATTCGCTTAAATATATCTTAATTAAACTAAAAATAATAAAAACAAAAATTTCAAATAAAACAATTAATAAAACATTGTATTGTCGAATGTCATCACCAAAATTAACAAATATAATTAACTTAATATTGTTTATCTTAACATATATATGTTTATTTTTTATTATATATTTATGTGTTTTATTTTTTTTTTAATATATATAATTTTGTATAATTAAATTTATTAAAATATAATTTTAATATAATAGTAAGTCATCATAGTATCTAGTACTTGCAAAGTAGCTTAAATATGGGTTAATTAAACTATAAATAATAATAAAAACAAAAAATTCATCACAAACAAAAAAAAAACAAAAAAAACAAAAAAACAAAAAAACAAAAAATGGTGTATGGTTGAATGTCATCACAATATAATTAACTAATATTATTTATATTAACATATATACACTATAGAACGAGTGACCTAAGTAAGGGTTTCGATCTGCATTCTGATTACTGTCACAAATTCTAGCAGAGGGCAGTGCCTTGTTCGCAGAGCTTCGGAGGCGTGGGCTTGCCCTATCCCAATAGATGAGGCGAGCGGGGACTAATGGGGCCCCTTCAACAAGCAAGTAATGATGGATAAATGAAAGGCCCCACTGGAAGGGGTGCAGATCCCTGGGTCTGAAAATGCAGGAAAAGATGAGCTAAGTAAGAAGAAAAACGTTGGTGGGCAAACCAAGGAAACCCAAAGTAAAAAACAGACCAATGAAATCAAGATTCTGGAAGGAAAAGACAACGAGAACCCCATTCCCGAGTAGGAACCACAAGAAGCAGAAGAAAGAAACAAAAAAATTGTGGGAACCGAGGCCCTGCCCCAGCAAGGCACAGATCTGGAGGGATCTGCCACAGCAACAAGAAACATGAGGACCTGGGGCGCTATAAGCCCAAAACAACAGAAAGTTTGCGGGTTGTTATCACCGACCCTGAAATGCAAGCTTACATGGACCATATGTCAATACATACGGTGATCTATAAGTTCATGGGCTTCTAGCCTACGGAAAAAGCCCTCTGCTTCTGGATCAAGCAACAATGGAAGCCTAAGGGAGATGTCAAGTTACACCTGGGGGCCAAAGGGTTCTTCACTGTTGTCTCTGCGAACCTGGAAGACAAGGATCGCATTTTTGATGGAGGATCGTATTTCTATGCCTCAGCAGGCCTCTATATGAGACCCCGGAAACCAACTTTGCACCAGAACATGAAACATTCATGCATGTACCGGTTTGGATTCGCCTATTCTCTCTCCCCATTGATTACTGGAGACCTGCAGCGCTGGAACAAATAGGCAACAAACTGGGAACCTTCATCCAAGCCTCGGAGGCTACCTTGCAAAAAAGGTATACCTTTTGTGCAAGAATATGTGTTGAAATGGATGTTTCAAGTGCACTACATGAAGGTCTATGGCTAGAATTTAGAGATGAAGTCTTCTTTCAAGCCATAGATTATGAACAAATCCCCTTTCAGTGCCGGAAGTGCCACGAACATGGACACCTATTTAGGGAATGCCCAATGAATAAACCAACCGAGAAAGCCAAAGAAAACACAGGCAAGGATCAGGAAGTTTTTTCTCGTCCAAATGGGAGGCAATGAGCCAATTGGAAAAACCAACCCAAAACAGGCACCTCCATCAAAGGTACTGTCAATGCCTTTGAAGTTCTTGGGTCCGGAACAGTCTCAGCCGAAATCCCCCAAGCACTAGACCTAACATAGGAAATCCAGGATGCTCCTTCATAGGAAGCCCAAGATCCCAATCCAGATCCAACAAATGAGATCCTACAACGTCATGAGATGGAAAAAGACTTAGAAGGAGATGCGGAAATGACCGCCAGTGAAATAGGAACAAAGGATATGGAACTCAGTGACATACTAGAGAGGGAGGGCATGGATCTCAATACCATGGTAGAGCAATGGAAGCAAAAAGGAATGGAACATATTCCAGAGGAGGAAGTAGCCAGACTCAATTTTCTCTTCCTAGCAAGGCAAGACGCAAAACTAAAAGGGCAGAAGAGAGGCTTTGGCGCCACAAAGGGTCTGGGCGTCAAGGCCCAAGGGTTACATCAAACAAACAACAATGCCAAACACAGGAAAAAGAAAGGCCGACGAACAAACAACGAAGCACTACAAGAGCTAGGTCAGATGCTCCTCAACTCAGGTAAGATGAAAGCCCTTGAGGCTTTCACGTTCTCCTCTTAAACCTTGTTAATTATGAAGATTCTTTCATGGAATGCTAGAGGGCTAAACAACCAAAGGAAACAAAGACTCATGAGAAAAAAAGTCAAAAATGAAAATCTTGACATGATTTTTTTACAAGAAACCAAATGCTCTAGCCAGAGAATGAAAGGAATAAGTAGAAATTTAGGAAAAAGAATGGAATACACAGAAGTGGAAGGGAATGGAATGGAGGGAGGCCTGGCCAATTTTTGGAATCCCCACTCCCTCCATCTCATAAATGCAGAGGCTTCCAAATCATATATCCCCCTAGAAATGCAAATTATAGGGGATCCAATACATACCTTTGTACTAATAACTACAGCCCCCAAAGACTAGAGGATAAATTGTCGATGCTAGATCACCTGTCCAAGATGCAACGCAGACATTCCACTGTTAAAGCTATATATGGAGGAGATTTCAACATGATTACCTCGCTGACAGAAAAGAAAGGAGGGGTGAGAACTCTAAATAGAGATGCATAGGCATTCATTAGCTTCATCAGAACAACAAATCTTGTTGATATCCTCCCCAAAAATGTGTTACACACCTGGAATAACAAAAGAGGAGGAGAAAGGCAGATTGCCTCCAGACTTGACCGTTTTCTTATAACAGAAGCCATCCTCCTTGAGGGGGTCACTGTGGAGTCGGACATTATTCCTTGTGGAGGCTCTAGTCATTGGCCCATCACCCTGGACGTAACCATCCTCGGCACTTCAAAAAACAAACCTTTCAGGTTTGAGAAATTTTGGTTGGGCCATCCGGAATTCACTTCTAAAATTAAACATTGGTGGCACGAACCAATGGACACCAGAGGCACCAAAATGTACTGGTTCCAAGCCAGATTAAAGCACCTCAAAGCTTGGCTTAGGTCCTGGAACCAAGAGGTCTTCGGGAATATCTTCAAAGACAAACAAGCCCTGGAGGAACAGATGGCACAGATCCACACAAAATGGCTCAAAGGGGACATCACCCAGGATTTCATTAGCACAGAGCAATTCCTCGTGTAGAATTGGAATGAAAGATGCCAGTAGGAGGAAATATTATGGAGACAAAAGTCTGGCATACAATGGCTCAAAGAAGGGGAAAAACACCAAGTTGTTCCATCGTTCGGCTATAGATTACAGGTGCACCAACAAAATCACCCGATTGAAGGATGAGCAAGGCACTCCCCTCCACTATCATCAAGACATTTCCTCCATCCTCATTGATCACTTTAGCCATATAGCAACGGAACCAAACACTAATAGGGAAGAGGCTATTAGAGAAGTCATGTCTTCCATACCAAGGTTAATAACTGAAGATCATAATAAATCCTTAGACCACCCTGTCACCATGGAGGAGGTGGAAGAAGCAGTGAAAGAGATGCCTAATGGAAAGGCACCAGGGTCAGATGGCTTCACCATTGATTTTTTCAAAGCTTGCTGGGAAATTGTGTGGCTGGAAGTGTGGGAGGTGGTGGAAGACTCCCGAAAAATCTTCCTCCATCCTCAAATCCCTCAATTCCACCTTCATCGCCCTTATTCCCAAAGAGAAGACAGCTTGTACCCCTTCAAAATTCAGGCCAATTGCTTTGTGCAATGTTCTTTATAAGATTATCTCCAAAATAATGGCCAACATACTGAAGCCAATTATTCATTTGATAATCTTAGAGGAGCAATTTGGCTACGTGGAAGGCAGACAGATCATGGATAATGTCTTGCTAGCACAGGAAATGGTTCATAGTCTTCAATCCCAGAAAAAAGCAGGCATGATCATTCAGTTGGATCTCTCGACAGCCTATGATAAGGTTAATTGGAAGTATCTCAAAGCCATTCTAGAAGCCTTCAGGTTTGCACAGTACTTGATCAACTAGATTCTAGCCTTAGTAAAATCCCCCAGCGTTTCTATTATGGTCAATGGAGCTCCCACCCTCCCCTTTGCCCCCTCTAGAGGCATTCGCCAAGGGGATCCCATTTCCCCTTTTCTTTTTGTCATATTGATGGAAGGCCTGAGTCGCATCATTAAAACTGCAAAGGAAAGGAACTTTATCCAGGGCCTCCAACCCCTGCCACCTTGCCCAACCACTACTCATCAACAATTTGTGGACGATACCATGCTCCATGGAACTCCAACGATTCGGGAAGCCCAAGGTTTCAAAGCTATCCTTAATCTCTTCAGTCAAGCAACAGGTATGGACCTTAATTTGGACAAGTCCTCCATTTTCTTTTTCAATACTCACTTAGCGATCCATAAAAATCTTACTACTATCCTTGGGTTTAGAAGGCAAAGCCTTCCCTCTAAGTGTTAGAAAATTATATATTACAGAGCAATGGAACACATAAAATATTGCAGAAATATAAACACAGAAAACACACAAAACAAGAGAGACACAGATATACGTGGTTCACCCAGTTTGGGCTACGTCCACCTCGAACACCCAGTCCTTCCTTTCTATTATCCAGCAAAATGAAGAGACACAACCTACAACAAATCCGTTGTAATATCCTTTGTTTTCTCTCACAGTCTCACCTCTCTAGTTTCTCGCTCACACAGAATACACATCTATCACTGCCTCAAATACAATGCCCTCATACAAAGAGAGGGGTTGCCTTCTAGGGAAAAAAACCCTAGACTAAACATAAGTTCTACAGTCAGATCATCCACCTAATGAACGACTCAGATTGACTAGAAATTACTATACTTTTACAAGGCAAATTTACATTTGTTTTTAGCTTCGGGGGCGCTGCCCCCGAGCCCCCGGACCCATGCGAGGGGGACAAGTCCCCCCCGCGTGGAGGGGTTTACAAAACTTCCTGGGGTATACATTCGGCTGAAACAAAGACCTTTGAACAATCATGCTCCACACACAACACTAAGTATCTCGGGATCCCTCTCACTAAAAAACCCTGGAAAAAGCTCCACTGGGAGAAACTGCTTTCCAACCTAGAAGAACGAAGTAATCACTGGAATAATAGGGTCCTTAACTTCGTTGGCCGGCTTGTCCTGACTACGGCTGTCCTACAAGCCATTCCTCAGTATATGCTCTCCATCCTTTCGGCTCCTAAAGGTGTTCTCCAAAAAATAAGAAACATTCAAAGAACCTTCCTATGGTCTGGAAAATCTGACAAACAGAAATGGGCTCTAGTAGCTTCGGAAAAACTCTATAAACCCAAGATCCTGGGTGGTTTGGGGCTTCAAGACCCGGACACAGTAAACAAAGCCTGTGGGGCCAAGCTCTGGTGGAGATGGGTCAAAGAACCACAGACACCCTGGGCCAGGCTATGGAAAGCCAGGTATGCTGAAAACTGGCGCCCTTGGGATCTCATTAGAATGACTGACCCTCCAGCCGGATCCCCCATTTGGAACATGGCAAGGGCCAATCAGAACATCATATAAAATCACTGCTTTTGGGAAATCCGCAATGGTAACACAACTCTCTTTTGGGAAGATGCTTGGCAACAACTTCCCAAGCTTGAAAGACATGATTATCTTCGCCTAAAGCACAGGTACCGAAACAAGGAAAACTCAGGGTGAACCAATATTGGACAGGCAATATCGCGAACTAGCAATGGAGACATTGGCACCCTAATACTACCCCACAGGAAAATGGAATGGGCAACCTTCTCTTATCCCTGCATTCTTGTCTGGATAAGAGGAAGATCCGTTACTCTTAGGATGAAGATCAACTAAGATGGGGAAAACTTGATGGAGGTACCTTCAACCTAAAGGAAACCAGACTTTATTTAGAACATAGGGATCAAGAAGAGAAAGTGAATTGGCACAATAATGTTTGGGAAACCACCATCTGGTCGAAGATAAAAAATTTCTTATGGCTCCTAATGCATCGTAAGATCCTCACTTAGGAGAAACAATGCAAAAAAGGCTTCATTGGTCCATCCCGATGTCCCCTCTGTGAAAAGGAAGAGGAGTCGATGAATCATCTCCTCAACAATTGTGAATGGACCAATAAACTATGGGTATGGATGGAGGAGATCTTCAGACAAACAGACAGGAATAGAGAGTCCATACAAGACAGCATAGCCAACTGGCGAACCAAATATTCAAGCTGCGACACTGTAAATATCCTATGGAGGCTAAGCCCTGGTTTTATAGTTTGGACCACATGGAAAGAAAGAAATAGAATAATTTTTCAGAGGGATTCTAGGCAGCTGGATACCATCAAAACAAACATCATGCAAAATATGCGTGAAACTGCCCTTACTAGGAGTAAAGCAGAACAGGCAAACAGGCATTCCGCAAATGACAGGTAAATTCTGCAGATATTTGGCATGAATGCTGCAACTAACCTCAATTCTTCGGCGCAGAGACCTCAACCCGCTCCTTCTCTACTGTCCTGGCAACCTCCTTTCCCGGGGTTTCACAAATTAAACTTTGATGGAGCCTCTCGGGGCAACCCTGGCCTGACCGCCCTTGGAGGGGTAATACGCAACAATAAATGGGAAATTCTTCACATCTACAACAATTCTCTAGGGGAAGCCACTAACAACGAGGCAGAATTTGCAACTCTGGAGTAGTGTTTGCAAATCCTAATCAACTTGGGGAGTGGGGCAGCAATAGTGGAAGGAGACTCGCTCTTAGCCGTTAATGCTACGAGGAAAATGAAAAATGGCTAGCGTTCTGAGAAGGTAACAAAGCATTGACGCCTAGCCATGGTCACCGCGCTCATCGCCAAACATCTCTTCGCTCGCAATGGATTCGTTCTGCAGGCAATCAAGCGCAGTGCGAATGCAATGGCGGATAGCCTAGCCAACTACGCGGTCGACCACCTGAATGATGACATTGATACCTGTTGGTAGAGCGTCACATGTGCCAATCTTCGAGACAAATGCCTACAAACCTCAAGGCAATACCTCACAGGTATGTTAGGAGAGGAGGATGGCTTACAAGGTGTCGATCATTAATGATTTATGTGGTTTGCTCTAAATATTTATTCCCTAATCCTTAATGCTTGGAGGTGGCACTGCTGGAGGTTGTCCTATGGCTCACATTGGAAAAGTTCGAAGATCTACCACAAGGATAGAGGTCAGCATACCTCTCACGAATTGGAGTACACGTGGCCTCTTCTCTTCAGTGACAAGCGTGGCAGTCCGAATGTACTCATCTGTAATAATAAGAAGGTCATTAGTCACCTACTGGGGATTCCGGCTGTCAGAAACATGGAAAAGACAGAGGTTTCAGTTAAGATTGTAGTCCCTTGCATCGCGTCTTTCACTATTAATACACAGACAACCGGGAAAGATTTCACCTGCTTACGATATTCCTCAGAGCTCAGCCCTGTGTTCACTGTTTCGTGTATAGGAGTTCGATTTTCAATATCCTACACCTGCAATTGTGCTATGGTTGAGCGCAACATCCATAGCTCCAGAGCTACTAGAGATTTAAAGAGGGCCTGGGAGAATTACGAGGCCTCAGTCTCCAAGAAAGGTAAACAGTTCATTGAAGAGCTCCAAGTTGAGGTGAACAAAGCCAGTGAAGGGATGGACATGAAAACCATTAGCGAGGAGGTAGATTGGCTCTCGGACCCAGGCACCCCAGCAACCAGAGCTATCCAGTTCCTGAGAATGCAGAGTGAGGCTTGGAAGATGAAAACGATGCTTGCTAAAGCCATGAACATGCAAGGGGCAGCTTTCAAGAATGCCTACCAAGTGAACTCCCTCGCCTCTGCCAAGAATTCGGCACAACTGGACAAGCTGGAGATAGTGCTCAACTCCCTCATGGAGGAACTTAAAATGCTTGCTCAGAGCCTGGCAGGGTTTATTCAACTCTTCAAGCTATCTATACACCATGGGCTTAATGTCTCTATTGATATCCCTGAAGAAAATTCCAAGACAACCATCATCAGACGCCACAGGTCCCGCAGTGTTCCCAAGGGAGATGATGGTGCTAGTCCGAGTGCTGTTGGCTCTCCAGGAGTCGCCAAAATTGGCCAGTAGGATTCCTTGGGGGCGGTCTTCTTCTGTTGGTTCTTGTCTGTCCTCTGCTTGTGGTTTTTCTGTGTCTATTGATTGTAAGCTTCATCGGGTCTTTAAGCAGCGTTCTCTGATTGTAGTTTCTCTAGTACTGTCTGGCAGCCCTGTGTGGTTGGTCGTTATCTGTTTCTAGCAGCCTTGTGTGGTTGGCCATTATCTGTTTTGATTTATGTTTGACTTAGGTTCAGTTTATGGTATTCTTTAAGCAAAACGTTTTATGTCCTACAAGGCCTATATAAATGGTCTTTTGTCTTGACAGGCCTGCGTTTTCTCTTTTCTCTCTGAAAATGGCAGGCCCTTTTTTTTGTAACCATATGTAATATTTTTGTGATCTAATATATCAGTTGATTTACAAAAAAAAAACATATATACACTTTAAAGCCCACGGGGCTTTGGATTGATGGTGAATGGGTGCACTGTTAAGACACTCCTTGCGATAGGTCACTGGTTCAAATCCCCCGTGGGTGCTTACCTACAAAAAAAAACATATATACACTTTAATATATATATATATATATATATATATATATTATTATATATATAGTTTTAATATAATAGTAGGTTATCTTTAAATTAAAAATATAAAATATGGAGAAAGACTAGAATTCATGAAAATGAAAATAATACAAAAATGAAAAAAAAATCAAAATAAAAAAAGTTAAATAAAATGAAATAAATCTATAAACAAAAAATTGGTAACTAACAGAATTGGAAGTTACTAAAGAGTCCATAAATTAAGACCTCAATCACTTTACAAATATATAAATTTAAATAATAATAAAAAGTAAACAAAATTTGAATTAAACTATGATAAGCAACATAATAAAGGCAAACTAATACCCAAGTCAAGCAGCCCTGATGCCTAGAGGGGTAAGTTATATTATAAATAATAAAATAATATTTACATTTAAAAAGATAATATGAATAATAACAAGGGCTGCATAGTAGCTAGTATCTGCGGCTTAGCTTAAATATAGCTTAATTAAAATAAAAAATAATAAAGAGAAAAATTTCATCACAAAAATAATACAACTAATAAAAATCACAAAAAATTAAGAAATATAATTAATTAATATTGTTTATATTAACATATATACACTTTAATATATTGTTTTTTTAATATGTATAATTTTTTATAATTAAATTTATTTATATATGTTTTTTGATATAATAATAAGTCATTTTAAATTGGAAATATGGAGAAAAAAACTACAATTTATGAAAATGGAAATAATAGAAAAAAAGGAAAAAAATCAAAATAAAAAAGTTAAATAAAAAAGAAATAAAAGAAGAAATAAAAAATTAGTAACTATTAGAAATGGAAGTTACTAAACATCCCATAATAAGACCGCAACCAACTACAATTTATGAAAATGGAAATAATAGAAAAAAAGGAAAAAAATCAAAATAAAAAAGTTAAATAAAAAAGAAATAAAAGAAGAAAGAAAAAATTAGTAACTATTAGAAATGGAAGTTACTAAACATCCCATAATAAGACCGCAACCAATCACATTACAAAAAAATAAATTTATATAAAATAACAAAAATTGAATTCCCAATGTTAAACTATGGCTAAGCCACATAATTTTTTAGTCAAAAACTAACTAATATGTAGTCAAAGGTAAAATTGAATAAATTGAATGCCTAATACCACGCTCATAATAATAACGTTATTTATATTAAAAATATATTTTAAAATTAGATAATAATTTTAGATTTGTATGAATTAACAATTTTTATTTTATTTATTTATTTATTTTTTATGTGAGAATTTTTAGAGAATTTGTAACTTCTAAAGATTTGTTGTCACTATTACACCACATACAATTATTTCACTATTTCATAAATGCCATATGTTTACAACATGTCTCCAAAGACTTCTTGAACCGTGGTGAAACAAATTGTTCACCAAACTTCTCATGCTAAAATCCTTTGACTAATTATTCATTTAAAAAACTAAATATTAAAAAAATTATAATCAAAATGACTTTTTATTAATCCCATAATTATATATTTATAACAAATAAATTATTTAAAGATAAACTGTATACTATTAAATAAAATAATATAAAAAACACTTTAAAATATTTTTTCCAGTGAAATCACAATATATTATTTTGTTGTCGTGTTCCAAACCAGCCAATGTGGTTCATCATCACGACTAAGATGGATAGTTGATCTAAGTAGGCAATTAAATATTGTAGATATGCAAAGAAGGAAAAATTACAACGGTTTTGTCAAAGACCCCTGGACCCAAAAAGCATGAAAGGTGTTTAGGTAGTCCCATGTTCATGTGGGACCCCTACATTGGATAAATTCACTTCTCCATAAATAAAAAGATTCAGTAGCATGCAACCAACATCAAACATTGTAGGACTCCCTCCTCGGCTTTGGGAGAACATGCTGAGAAGACAAAACACCAAAATTGTATAGAAGAGTCACAGGTAATTGCCAGGACTGATCATTTCCTTCAAAAGTTTAAGGAGACTATGGAAATGGAGAGAAAGTCTAAGATGTCATAAAGACTTAGTTGTTGAATCCCTACCCTTTCTTAGGTGTCATCTTTTACCCCTTATTTCTTTGATCTATTCTCTTCCTTTTGTTTGATTTCATTTTCCCATTCCTTTTTATTCATATTAATTTTCTTAAATTCATTTTATAAAGATATAATTCATTCTTTTCTTTAAAGTACTTTTAAAATCTGGTTGCTAATATCATATTTCTTTTATTTAAATAAAAAAAATATTTATTAATACATCCCTATAATAAATATGTTCCCTCTCTTATATTCTTATTCTTATTATTATAATATATAGTTTCTAGTCTTTTTGTCCAGCAACAATACATGTTTGGAGGTCAGTTCACGATGCCCTATTAGTTGGATATCATTGGCAAGGTGAGTCCTACAGATCTGCTTTGGCAAAATTTGTGGAATTTAGCTTCTCCCAAACAACTAAGGAATTTTCATATGGCTCGAGAGAAACAATGTTATGTTTCATGATAAGGAAACCGATTGGAATATTGCTGGATGCAGGTCGAACCGGAAGGAGAAGTCTTGGTCGAGCCACTGAGCATCCTCGACCGGAGAGAAGTACAGCTGCGGAAGCGAGCTATTACCCAAATTAAAGTGCAGTGGCAGCACTTTGGGCCTGACGAGGCCACTTGGGAAGATGAAGAGCTTGTAAGAAAGGCTTACCCAGAATTGTTCGTGACAAAAGGACATCGGGACGATGTCCAATCTCAGGAGGGGGAGATGTAATACCCTGGAACAGTGTAAATATTCTGCTATAATTAATTGTTTTACTGTATTTAACTACAAATCAAAGAATGATGGTTATTTGAATTAACGAATAATTTTCTTAATTATTGACCATGGAAACATGTCTTTAAGTTTTTCTTTTTTTTAAGAAAAAGGAGACTGACAACTTCCGAGGAGGGAAGTTGGGCAATTAGGCAGTTGCTGGAAAGCAACCCTAACTGCCTCCCCTAACTGAAAACACCTCGAGGAAAAGGAGGTAGGGGGACGAAAAACGGACTGGAAAAAGGAGGCAGACCGTGAAGGAGGATGCGAAGTCTAGTGAGGACCAGATCGCATGCACTCAGTACGCAGTATACTTGCAGAGGTTAGTGACCTTGCAAGAGAGCTTGGGGGGAGATGTCGTCGAGCAGGACATATCTCATAGTTGGGCGGATAACAGTCATACAGTAATGGGTACAATCTTTGCAAGGTGTATAAATTGTTTCTGACAGAAAACAGGTAAGTGGTCTATCATGGAAATTATTACTTCAGTTATTGATGAAAGGCTAAAACCTGTATGTGTTCATGTTAAATAAGAACCATAACTTTATGTGATTATTATTTTCTGGAAATTGCAGTACAGAAAAAGAGAATCACGAATATGATTATAAAAATAACGAGAACAATAGGATTCTTCCTTTCTGAAAATACAGTAAGAAAGAAAAGAAGATCGTGCATGTACATATAAGCAGCGAGAGCAAACATAATTGTTATTTTCCAGTATTGCAGTAGGAAATAAAAGAACTCTTGCATATCTGTATATAACTATATATATATATATATATATATATATATGGAAACCATATAAAACAAGAATAGGCAGACACCTATGGGGTTAGGGAGTCCTATTGGACTGCAACCCTATTTGGGGAAATGTTATAAACTTAATTGATTTTAGGTACCTGGAAGAACAAATATAACCGTGTCACAACGGAGAACTGAAGACAAACATTGGGGTTACAGAAGGTTTTGAAATAATCGTAGGAGCCAGTATGGGCAGGAACCCAACCAAGGTTGGCCTCACTGTGTAGAATCAGCCAGAGAAGCCGTATAGTAACAGATGCAAAAACGACTGTAAGTTGAGGTTGGGGTGTTGTAAATTGAATTATGGCGGATGCGCTACAGTGACGAATTTCTAACCATCTTGGTAATTAATCCAGCGGTTAGAGATTATTTCCTTAGGCTTCTGGTAATATATAAATAAACAAAAATATAAATACATACACAGTTGAACACATAATGCCAAACCCGTAAGATCGACAGAGGGGTCGGAGCCCTCAATGAAACCTCAGGGAAAACCCGTGATTAATTGTGGCTTGTAGCCAGGAGAACTTAGAATATTAATAATTTCACAAAGGGTCTTTAATTCGTGTGTCAAATGAACAGTCTACCCTATGGAACCTATTTTAATGATTATGCCCGGACTTTGTATTAGTACCCGTGAGAAGTAAATAATCATAGAATGTGTGAGTCCGAACACCAGAGAGGTGACAGTTGTGGGCAACCTACTAAACCTATGAAGAGAAAAATAATTATAGGAATAATTGAATCAAAAGAATCTTGTTAAAAGAAACATTAGCATTAAAATTCCGGTTAACATGATAGCCATTTTACAATCGTGGGAAAACATAAAGTTGCATGTAAATATACCCTGCCAGGACGGATATCGAGCAAGAGATTCATATAAGATACATTAATAAGGAAAGGAACAAAAAAGAAAACATGCAAGTTTGCAATATTCATAGTGAGCTCAACGCAACAATAAGACTATAAACTAATGAAATGTAACCACAAAGGATGAGAAAAAAACAATTATCTGAATTTTTAGGTCCGTAAACAAAATTATGCAAATATAAGTCCAAGAGTAGCGAGGGGAATTACTCCATTGTGGTCTTAAGCCTAAGCCACGAGGAGCCCTCGGCCCTTTTGGGAGAATTTAGCTACAATGAAAAAAAACCATACTGAAATTCAAAGGAAACAGCGGCTCCAGAGGAGGGCTTCATATTCCTGGCCTGGAATGAAACCCTCGAGAATGCCTCATAAAATATATTGCATCCAATCTAAACCCCTTAAACATGGTACGCTTACCCGATGTGCAGCGTTCAACCCTAATAATGGAGCAAGTCGCAAGGTTGGCAACCCTCAGGTTCGCCACCACAATAGTCATAGCATGTAAGACCAATAGTTCACAATCGATAAGTAGAGCTCAACTGTAAAAAAATATATGAAGGATAAAGGACCGAATTGAACGTATTATAGTCAAGTGACAAGCCCAATAAAAGACAAAGAGTCGAATTTAGCGATGAATCATTCATACCTGGTTGAGGTGCAGACAAGGCAGACCAAGTATCCACCCAAGAATCCTTGCAAGTTACCTCTGTTCGTGCGAAACATTGTTTTACAGGAGAAGCAGAAATGTGAAGACCGAGTGCGAGAGGCAGTGCAAGAATGAACCATACTCGGAACTGGACGGTGGTATAGTCTCCCAAGGTCGCCAGCCTCGAGGTGATGCCTGCCGCTCCACGTCAACCAAGACAGCGGAGCATTTAAGGCAGGACAGCATGCCATCAACCAAAATATCAACATGAGTTCACAGCATACGATTTTCAGGCAACTCATTAACACAGTTCGCTATTTCATTAATCAGAAAACGTTTAACGTTAAAAATCACGGTGAGCTGATTTGAAACTCGAGCCAGAAATTTAATAACTAGTACCGATACGCTAGACAAACCTTAAGTGTGCAGTTAATAGTGCCAGCTGGGAGTAGTACCGAGGGTGACCTTATAGAAATTAAATTTTACCTTGGTAGTTTAAGTTTATAGGCGTTACAGTAACCAATTTCAAAATTTAGAGCTCTACTTCAAGGTTTGAATTGGTTAATGTAGGATTTGATCATAAGCCTCAGAACATCAATTTAGGCCTTAGACTTTCACCAAATGAGAGATCTTCTTTCGTTCATTTGTTGAAAATATACAAGGATGTATTTTCTTGGAATTATGATGATCTTAAAACATATTATACATCTATCATTCAACACACTATTCCTATGCTGCCAGATGTCAAGCCAATTCAACAAAAGTTGAGGAATATTCACCCTAACTTGGAAGCCCGGATTAACACTAAATTGAATAAGCCTCTAAACGGAAAAATCATTTTTCTAGTTAGACATTCCAAGTGGGTCTCAAATCTTGTGCCAATTAGAATGAAGAATCGAGATATTTGTATTTGTATAGATTTTAGAAATTTAATCAAAGCTTGTGAAAAGGATAACTTTCCTTTGCCTCCAATGGAATAAATTTTACAATATGTTGCTAGTTCTGAGGTAATGTCTTTCTTAGATGGTTTTTTACGTTACAATCATATTCAAAACCACATTCAAAACCAAGTGAGCAATGTATCCTTATCAAAAAATGCCTTTTGGGTTGATTAATGCTAGAGATACTTTCCAAAGAGCCGTGGACATTTCTTTTAGAGGTTTGATCAATAAGATAATTGTAGTGTAACTAGATGACATTACAATTTAATCGAAACAAAGAAGCAACCATTTACATTATTTAAAACAAATCTTTGAAAGATGTAAAAAAATTGGAATCTCCTTAAATCGTAAAAAGTCATTTTTTTCCCTTAGCGAAGGTAAGCTTCTAGACTTTATTGTGTCTAAAGAAGGAATCAGCATAGATCCAGATAGAATCATGGTGATATCTAAAATCCCTTTACCACACAACAAAAAATCCATGCAATCCTTTCTTGGGCAGATTAATTTTGTCAAACGATTTGTCCCAAATTTCTCTCAAATTGTATTACCCTTAAAAACTATGATCAAGAAGAACTCAATTTTCAAATGGGGACTAATAGAAAGAAAATCATTCGAGTCAATAAAAAAAGCAATCATAGATGCTCCTTTGTTATCAACTCCTAATTTTACTAAACAATTTTTCTTTATACTTTTTCTTCCGAACAATCCTATGCAATGGTGTTGACACAACCTAATGAACAACAAGTTGAAGCTCCAATTTCCTTCTTTAGTTCCAATTTACAAGGAGCTGAGCTAAATTATTCATTGGTTGAGAAGCAAGCCTTTGCAGTTTTTAAGTCCATAAAACATCTGAGGCATTTCCTCTTAAAAACTCATGCAACGGTAATTGTTCCTTTCCCTTTAGTAAGAGAATTGATTATCCAAAAGGAATTAGGAGAGAAAAGGGAAAATTGAGTTACTCCCTTGCAAGATTATGATCTAGAATTAAACCAGCGAAAATACTAAGGGATCAATATTTTTGTAGATTAATTACTAGTGCTTATGACACTTTGGATGATGAAGATTCAGGTAATAATGTTCAAATTACAGAGGTATGCCCCATTGACATCAAATCTCAAAATGTTGATTTAATATTTTATTTAAAAAATGGTTATGCTCCAGTGGAACCCAGCTACAAAAAGAAAAGAGCTCTTAGACTTAAAACTAATCAATATCATCTTGTCAATGATGCCTTGTTTAGAATAAATTATGATTTTGTTTTGTTAATATATCTAGAAAAATCTGAATCAGAAAATGTTTTGCAGGAGCTACATGATGGACCAGCTAGTGGACACTATGTTTTATAAAATCAGAAAGGTATTAAATATTTTATCGATATTTATAATTACTTGTGATGTTACTTTTTATTACGATTCTTTATACCTTTTCTCTTTAATTCATCAAATAATTACACAAAGCAGAAGCACATAAAATAATGAACACAAGATGTAAGCACATGCCAGGGAAAAACCCCCCTTGAGGGCAAAACCTAGTCAAAGTAATTCTTTCTTTCAATAGTATTATTTGAGACTCTTCACCTAGACGTTGGCCAGAGCTTCTCTCCACACCATGTCAACCTCGAGAAGATTGATTGCTTTCTAGCAACTTCGACAATCTAACTCGAGAGACTTCATTCTGCCAATCCAAAAAATGAAACAAAGAGATACCACCACCAAAATTTTGATTTACCTTCACTCCTTAGACTCCCCCAAACTCACATTCTCTTTGGCTTCCCAGCAACAGACTTTCCCAGCTTCCTACTTCGCACTTTTGCCCAACAAATAGATTTTCGCACTTCTACCCAGAAGAGAGAGAATGAAAAGTGCTGATCCAAATGAATTCAAATTCCTTACTTTTATAGGCTTCTTGTGGGATTGAATGGGTCCTTAGGCCGACTTTGTCTTCTTGTAGTGCGACATGGTGTGGAGGTTGTATAATTCATATTTGACTCAATACTAAACCGATTTACATGATTCAAAAGCCTATGAAGGGTCTCTTTAAATGTGAAATAATTATATGGTCTCTTTAAATGTGAAATAATTCTATAGACTCAGAATAAATCCTAGAAGTCCTAAATGTGTACTCTGACCTAAAACATGGTGACCCAAGCATGAAACCCATGCTTTAATAAGTCACAGTAATAATAATAATTATTATTTTCTTTATTCTTTTGAAAAGTACATTACATAATGACTCAAGTACATTATTGAAGACCGAACATAGTTACTTTTTCCAACAATATGGTGGGGACACCACTACTCATAAGATTTTTCATGCTAGATACTATTGGCTAACACTATTTAAGGACACCATTGCCCATTTCAGAAAATGTAAATTCTGTCAAACTACTTCAGGAAGATAAAAGAAACTAGCCTTAGAAAATAAACAATATTTTAAATTTTTAGAATCTTTGGACTTCAATCATCATCCATGAATCTTAAGGAGTGAATATAACTCCCCATCCACCAATTTTTTAAAAAATTAATGTAATTCAAAAATATATAAGACTTGAAAGATAATAGGTCTCATCATGAGCCAACTTACCATGATCATAGGAAACCAATGATATTGACATTATCATGACTAGTCACCAAACCAAGATAATGGCTTGTGGTTGCACAACTATAAGAAAAGAGGTCTCATCACATGTCGGCTTGTTCAATATCTAAATAACTTGTGAATGGCATTGTCATCATCTGGTTACCAAGCTAGGACAATCTCTTTCAAGTAAGCTTTAAAACAAAAAAAATTAAAAGAAAAATTAATACCTCTAAAATGTTACTATACGTGGATGGGATACTGGAACATTTTGGTTAAATGGTAACCCTGTCAAGGTTATGGACACCTACTAGAAGCAGTGGCTCTACCAGTGACAAAAAAAGTTTATCCTAAAAGCTAAGCTTCTATAGTTCTTAACTTTATCTTTATAACTAACTAAATTATTGACAAATGCAATAAATATTTTCATCAATAACAAGTTGTGACGTAATTTGCAAAATAATGAGTTATTTCCTTCAGAGTAATCTTTACCAATCAAGACTTCAATTATTTTTACCTTTCTAAGTCTTTCTCTTTAGTAATCAAAATTTCATTTATGTTTACACAGATAACTGTTTCACCCATTACGTCACCAATTATTATAGTACTCAACAACTTCTCATTAATTTTTATGGTAGTTGAACTAATAAATAATGGGGACCCTTTTGAAAATTGATAAAGCTCCTTAGTTCTAATAAAATAAGGCAATTTTTAGTTTTTGTCACCAAAACACCTTTGATTAAGAAAATATCCCTTACTGGATCTTCCATATCAGAGATTAGCCTCATATATATAGTATTCACAAATAACCCATAGGCTTTTGTTTAAAATGTATAATCACAAGAGTTTTAACGAAAACATTTAAATATCGCAACATTACTTATAATAAAGTTGCAATAAAACTTTCCCCCAATTAAATATTTTCGATACTTTAAGTCGAAAGTTATATAAACACAACTTTATGGATATAATAAACAAAAGCCTGGCCCCACAAGACTGCCATGTAGTACATTAGAGCTTCCATATATCATAAATTTAAGAATAAGCGCCGCTTTAAAACCTCTGATATCTAATACCTCTTATATCATCTGACGTCCCTCCTCCTCTGATATTCTGATACCTCTCATCCTCCAATATTCGCCTCCTATCCATATTAGAACTTTTATATCAAGGGGTGCTCTTTTAAAATATTTGATATTGCATCCCCGATATAGAACCTCTGATGCCTCTTCTTGCTTACAACTCATAATCATTATATCTTTGAATAACACCTATCGGAAGGTGAGTATGCCACAAGTCTTAAAGGTGTATCCCTAAGATTTCCCTGATAAAATTCATCGATATGTTGACATGTACAGAACCCATGTGAATGCACGTTTATCATTTAATTTTTAAAATCAGAAAATTGATGTTTTTTGATCTTTTAAACGATTTAATCATTACATCTTGATGTCATTGTGATTTTCTCGTAAAGACATAAATCATTATGGAAAATAATTATTTACCCTAAATAACTCTCTGGTTAAGGAATTTCCACTTATTCTTTTGTTTTTCATTACAGGCTAGTCCCAACAAGAAAAATTCATTAAAAATGTCTAGGGCAGCAAAAGCAAGGAAGAAACTCGTCATTCAACAACTATCGGTTGCTCCTCTGCTTGAAACTACAAAAATGCCTGCATTATTCTCAGATACAACCTATTCTCCAAAAGCTAGAAGCTCCTCTTGGGAAGCTATTTATAATATTTTTGAAGATGAAGGATTGAGGGAAACAGAGAAAATAGTTATGGTTGATGATTCTACCTCGATCTTTGAAACTTCCTATAGTGATGTTGTCAATTCATGCTTTCATAGGATTGCGTCCCGGCCCAATATCCTTCCTTATGCATATATGGTTAAAGAATTTATTGATCATATTTACATTGCCCAAAGGAATTTCATTACTAAGAAGCAAACAGTCATTGGGTCATCCACTAGCAGCTATTTGAGCAAAATGTATCATCTAGCGCAACCTCAGTAAAAGTATGACAAGCATTTTATACATAAGTTCATGAAGGAGAATGAGCCTCAATCAAAGCCCATTATAAATTGGAGAAGAGATCCTAACAAACGTAAGAAATAATATTAGGGTATGTATTATGTTGCCTCCCTTTCTGGTCCTTACTATCAAATAGCCGCTATGTTATGTAGGATCTATGGTTACCCTAATACACAGAATTCTTCAACCAATGAGTACCACTCATTGATGCTACCTCTCATGGATATATTATGGATTGGGGAAGCATATTGTTTGATAATATAACCACTCAAATCATGAATTATAGGAGAAAATGTATTGTTTCATGGAACGTGGTTCCCCCTTTTATATGAGTACCTACATAATGGATGACATATGTTTCACCTCTGATTTTACTTCTATGGGGTGGAGATGGACTATAGAAGGCCCTACTTCTATCCATATTTATTATGACATACTCTAGGAGTCAAAATTTTACCCTCATTTCTATAAATTTTAAGATTGAGTAATGTTTCCCATCCACCAAAGTGTCTTTTATAAGAAGGCCCCTAGGGTTTCACCTAAAGTTAACAATAATTTGCTATCAATTAGGATTTGGTTTGGAGAAGAGTCATTCTTTTATGACAAGATATTTGGTAGTATTACACATGCCCATGTTTTACCCCTATACATCCCTAATAAACTTCTTTCTCGAAGAAATATCTTACTAGACCATAGGACATGGTCTTTCAAAGGACCTAAGTCATGCTAAAAATGTAATGTGGCCTAATTTTCCTATTCAATGTGGTGTCTATGCTCTAGATAATTATAAACATGTAGGTCTTGAGATTGAAGAGATTTAGAGTTTAAACTTCCCAACTATTCTGAATAGGAAATATGATCATAAGGGAACTGCCGAGAAGGTCACTGCACAACGAAGTATCAGGTAATTTATGCATGAGCCACATAAGTTTGATGACTTATTTGAATAATCCTCTACCTATTCAACGATTTTGAAACTAGCGATAGCATAGTTAACTCTAGAGGAGATAACTCAATTTAATTAGTATAGAGATAAAAGGATAGCTCACTTACCTATGGATTTATATAATTTCCCTCAACAAAATATGGAACAGGATAAATTCTTGGCTATTTCAGCACAGGTTCCTAATGTATCCTAGCTAAAAGAGACAGGTACTTCCTCTTCTTCTCAGGTGGAAGAAACTTTGTGAGATAAAAAATTTGATGCAATATGGGAATAGTTTAATCAAGCTATTTAAGAAACAGGGCCTCAACATCTAAATACTCCATTGCAGGAGAAAGTTTCACATACTCCTAAAATAATAGAAAAAATCCCACTTACTATTAGGACTTCTGAAAGGCCTTTGAACACTGATGACATATAAATCATCCCCACATTCCTGAAGGTCATTTTGAGGGTCGAAGAGATTCCTCCTCCCGACATATTTTACAGTCCACGACATAAATCTGTTGTAAAAAGACAAAGGGAAAGAAGGAATATTGATCAAACCTAGTCCTTCGTCCCTGAAAATACTTCATTTGAAGTAGTATGGAAAATCCCTCAATATACTCCTTTAGAGGATCTGGGGAGGCTCTCACAGTTTACAGGAGCATATGCTTATGCCACCATAGATAAGGCCATCGAAGTATTGTAGCTTCTGAAAGAAAAGGATGAAAGAATTATGCAGTTGGAACAAGGTATGGAGAATGAGAAGCAAATGACTGCTTAACAATGGCAAGCATAACTTGCAGAACTTCAAAATAGCTTTGATGCCTTGAAGCTTCAACATCAATCTAATTTGAAAATCCAGGATACTTAAATCCAAGACGTACAACACGGTATTGAATAATTTAATATTAATCCAAAATTGCTTGAACTAAAAAAGGAAGCAGGATAATTAAATACTCTCCTTGTTCAACAATAGATCACTTTGTATAAAAAATTAGTCATTATTCATGATTTATGTCAAACAACCAATACATTATTGATCCGGAGCTCAAAAATTTGCTGAAAATTCAAATTTTTTGGATCAGTGTGGAACCTAAACAACCGTGTAGTGTTCGTCATCCTGAATCTGGCACAACTCATTTTGCGCTAAACCGACATCGTATGCTACCAGAAACGTGTTTTGTTTGTTTTCTCAAACAGGTGAATTTGGTAAAAAAAATGCAACACTGCATAGTCAACAGTCTGTACTATTGATGTGATAGGCTGACTAGGATGTTGACATGGTAGGTGACTGTACAGTTGATTGGGTTTCCTCTAGTGAATCAGGTGGTGCCAAGTGGCACCTCGTCATTGGTATGTTGTGGTAGAATTTCATTGATTTGTTGGTTTTGTGGTGGCCAATCATAGGATGCCACGTGGCAGCCCAAGGGCTACCAAAATTTTATGGGAGGTCTGAAATGAGGCATCGGGGATCAAACCTACAACCTCTCACCAATGAACACAAGTCCTAACCACCACACCATTACATTGTTACTTACTATACTATGAATTGTGAATGGTTTTGTTATGAAGTTGTATGCGCATTAAGGGTAGGGGACAAGGTCTAGCACCAGCCCTGGTCACCGCACCTAGGGGCAGAACCATGAGTGGGAGACTAGCCCCACACCCCCATAACCACGAGATACCCAACACAGAGACCACAACCATGTGACCGGAGTATAGACGATGCGGGGTGTTGACATTAACCTCCAGTTTAATGTCACGAAGAACCACCATGTGACCACCCAAAGTTAACCGCCCAGCAGAGGAGTAAAGGGGCCAGCCATAAGACGTGTGGTGGAAATATGGCCACAATTTTCAGAGTTAAGGTCATGGAATTCATTTAAACACTCCAATAATTTCTCCTGGAAGTTGGTGAAATCGACACCCTGATAGTAGTTTTTGGGGCGAAATTGTAGGACAGGTGCTGAATTTTGGGAAAATTGTAGATCAACTAGTAGAAAGGCTAGGGAAGCTCATATCTTCTTCTGTTTTTGGTCTTTTTAGGAGATTATATAACATTATTAGAAGAATAACAAGAGAAGGAATTGAATTATTGTTCAATTGGAGAGTACAATAAGAAGCATCGTTGTGAAATGTGGTGGTGTGAAAAATCCAATATTGTTTAGGGTAAAAAATAGAGATTTAGGCCTAGAGCATGTAGACTCACTTCAATCTATTGTAAATGGGGCTTAAAATCAACCAAATTAAAGAAATATATACCTCCATTATAGCTATGGTGATAAAATCTCTTATAAAGAACAATGTAAAATTTGAGACAGCTTGTGATGGCGTGAGAGTTTTCTTGAAATACCTCCTTAATAAATTCAATGCAAAAATAGGCATCTTCAAATGACATATGTGTTAGTGTCAAAATGAAACGCCCTGCAAAATTATCGGCCGATTTCAAATGCTAAGGGATTGATGTAGCAAAGTCCTTCCATGTGTTCTCCACATGGGAAACCCACTCACTACATCTGCCCAGTTAGTTACCATGAGTTCACTCTGCTTCCTCATCAACTACCACATGGTTGGCCCCACCTCCTTTGCATGCCAACATGATCCCATCAGTGACTCCCAACTAACTTGCACGTCAACATATCCAACAGTGTTAGAGGTGCTTCATCCAACATATGTGGGAGCTGCATGTTGTGAAGATGCATAATGCAATTGATGGGTGTGGTGAGTTCTACATGTTGCTTCCTCATCAACAATGCATGCCCCTAAAGATTGAAAAATTAAGCCTCCAAACCATGCAAGAGATTCCCACATATCCCACCATGTAGGTTTCCCATGTATGATTGTGTTAAATTGTGGCCAATCAACTTCTACCCATTTAGCTCCGCTCTGTCAATGAGCTACCTGCCTTCCCACTTCTCATGTCAGCACAGTCACCATAACTAATCAACCTACCATATGGTAATGCCATGCCTCGCTAATGTCAGCATGGCATCATCCAAACTTTCCTGCCAAACATATCCTGACATGTGTCATGTATTAGCGAGGTATAAAGGATGTACATGGGAGCTATTTTTGGCATTTTCCACTATAGTTACCTTGTCCAACTCCTGCATACCTATGGCATTTAATTTACCAGATCTAGTAAATGAAAAGCACAAGTCCTACAATTGAACATGTAAGCCACCTCTATTGATGAATTCCCCTAATAAAGTTCTCTACACTATAGAATTTATGAGAATTTTGGCTGAAATTTAAACCTTGCTTTGCCTTGCAAGAAATGTGCACTCCTTTAAAGAAAATTTCGCCTCTGAGTAAAATAACCCTACAAATTCATCAAGAAAACCTTATAAATGCATTCTTAAGCTATAAAAACCTCTTCAACTACTAAATTCAATATCCTTTATCTCAAATTCATTATCCTATCATTTGTGCACATCTCATCATTTCGGGGGTCGAAGTTTTTAAAATTTTCCCCAGCAACCTGTCATTCCCACTTTGCGACATGTGGCACCACACTATTTACCATTTTGATCGAAAATATCCTTGACCTTATTTTTTTTCATAAATTAAATATTCTCCTCCAACTCACCACCCTGCCAAATGGCCTCCTCATCCATAGGAATCTTTGCATATGTGAAATGAAAAGGCAAAGAGATGTGCCATTGTGATGACAGTATTGGTACTCAAGACCCATTTATAGCATATCTTGAACTAAGAAAGTCCATTCATGTTTTGGCCAAGTGAATACCTTAACATTGTTAGATATATTTGAAAACACATCATTTTCACTACCTCATGAAAGGCGGGAGTTGGAACTGGCCAAGAAAAATATCCTCTAGGATAAAGAACATATTAAGAGACTTAAAAATGAACTAGAAATGCTAAGAAAAATTGAACCATATCAAGCCTTCATTTAAAGAAATTAGGAGGATTGTGTGGGGGAGAATTATAAATATGGTGGAAAAACATTGTGACCACTTAAAATTTATTCAAGAAATGACTAAGACCATGAGATGGGAATAAAGAGAAATAAAATCCATTGAGAAGACTATCGGACATTCTCCTTCGAAGGACAAAGTAATTGTAGACTTCCTTAACTAGATATAAAAGGAAGACATGACAAAGGTAAATCTCAATAGGTTTGAATTAGTAACAAGAGCCAATCAGATAATAAGGGAAATTAAATTACCGATGAAGGCTAAAGAGGAGGTGAAAGAACTGATGGAATTAATAGAAGGATTCAAAGAGAAAATTAAGTTTCTCCACTAAAATAATTTTCCAAACTTTTATAATGATGATGGGAACTTATATCACAAACATTTCTTCATGAAACTCCTGGTGGAAATTAAGGAATGTCATAAAGGTGTCGAAGAAAAGGACCACTCCCTTAAAGGGAAATAGATTATGAAATTATATAATGATTGTTGGTACCATTCCATTGCCATCTTTTTCTTCTAGAAACACCATCATTTGTTTATTTTTTCTTCCATAGACCCCTCATATCCATCGAAATTGATTAATTAATAGCATTATAGTTGTTAGTTTACATTAAAGTCAATTTATGAATTTTTATGTTAAAAATTAGGAATTTTCAACAAAAAGATTATAGGATGTCATAACTTCCTGTAAATGGTTTATCGTCTGACACGTGGCATGATAGGCAAGCCAAAGCAATGTGTAGGAATGAGACCTAGAATGTACATGCATGGTGAAAAATCGATTCAACAGCAAATCAAAAGCTCCTGGTTATGTGGTCAATGCTGGTCAAACCCCAGCCTTTTGGTTACAAAGGCATCAAAAAGCAATGGTTTCCCAAACTGGTTTCGTTTTTCTTTTGGAAATCGGTTTATTTTAGAAAGGACCAAAAATCACTCTTTTTTAAAAGTAGAAACATTTGCTTAATGAATGTACATTCAATTTAGATAGGGACAAGCAAGTAAAGACTACATATTGTTTTGTTTCAAACAATTACGATTTATAAATATTGTAACTTCATAAATAGTGTACTAGTTAATTATTTTTGTATGGTACAAAATTGGTGGAGTTTATAACTTGTTAAATCTATTTTGTATAAAATCAAAATTTCACAAATATTTTTATTCAATAAATTGTATAGATACAAATGACCATGACAATACCACAAGTAACAATGGGTATGGATTTTCACCAATTTTGTATATTTGGAAATCACAAGTGTTCATAATTTCTTTTAATCAATATATACTTTTCAGCAATGCAAATAATCATAACATCATAGGTGACTATGACCATGAACTTTTTTATAACATAGTCATTCAATGTCAAATTAAACATATATCAAATGGCCCTCATGACGATGAAAAATTCAAATAAAAAAAACTTAAAATTTAAAAATTAATTTACAAATTGATGTTTTATGATAATATAATTTTAAATGTATGTGATTTTATTTTATGCTATTTATTTGTTTGTTGCACTCTTGTGTGCTTCTGGTTGCTTGTTTGTGTATAATATTTTTACACGTATGTAATATCATATACAATAATTACTTTTAGAATGAGCATAATTTGTACATTAACTTATTAATCTTTAAATTGTTATTTAATTTAATAAAATCTTATTCTTTCAACGTGAATTTTGTAAGCACCACTATTCAATGCACAATATTTTTTATAAGTGCTTTTTATAATTTTTATAATTAGTTGTAGTTTGATGTTTTATGATGAATTTTAAATGTTTGTGTTTTCATTTTATGTAATGAATGTGTTTGTTTGTTTATGCTCTTGTTTTTGTATAATTTTAGGACACAAGAAATACTTTCATTAGAATATCCTATATGGAAGGTCATTGCCCAAATTGTCTATTGACTTGATACAAATCACCTTCATGATGATTTTACATACATAAAATATAATATGGAAGAATTGTAGTTCCAATTAATTGAATATCTATTGAACTATATATGTTCAAATTAGTATCTAGTTTAACAAAATTCCATTTATTTTGAGTATATGGATACGTTTTTTTCTAAGTTGATAGAAGTTCATGCAAAGGAAACATTTGTTGAGATCTAACCTCGAGGGGTCTTACTAGAAATTGGCAACAATCTCTTGTGAAATCACACTCCACAAAGAGGTGATGGATTCTTTATTCACTTTTCTAGCACATGTCATAGTGAGAAGGACCTTCATAACCTTTCTTTTTGAGATTTTCAGTTGTTATAATCTATCATTTGAGGAGAGTCCACGTTAGCACTTTGACTTTTGGAAGGCTTTCAATTTTTCATGCATCTCTCCAATGTTCCCAATCTTGATTTGCTTATTGTTGTATATTGGCATATCTGAATTTGACTGACTAATCCACTCCATCAAGATCCCATCTAAGAAAGTCTTTTCTGTCCTAACTCAAAGGTGTTGCACCCTTAAGATGAGAAATTAAGTTTGTCCTTTGAGGAACGAGACATTGAGGAATGTTGTGAATCCTCCAATCATCCCAATCTCCATCACTGCAATGAGAGATGTCTTCCATATTACTGATTACTTTTATTTTCATCCAACTTCTCAAATCATGGAGATTTTCTTGATAGGTTATAGGTGGATTTCCCATTATTCTGTCCTGCAAAATTTTGGTAATTTTCCCATTCCCAAGTATCTTGGAGGGATTTTCTTAATGAGGGAAAGAGTTTTTCTAATCAAACTCTAGACCTAGGAGCAAGGCCTTATTGGGAAACCCTTTTCAAGTAGTAGTATTCTATTATGTTTAATATATTTTGCTTTTACAATTTTCTTCCACCAACTACTCTCTCGAGTAATAAATATCCATGTCATTTTTAGCCTTAGTCCTAAATTCATTATCCCAGGAAGTCTTATAGCGAGACCCTGTTTCTCATATGGTTGTGTTACTTGGCCCCATTTCACTAGGATACGTTTCTTTGTTTCTACTTTACCTCCTTGCCATAGGAAACCCATGATTACTAGCTCTGTTTGTTTATAAATGCTTCACGGAGCTAGTATTATTGTGAACTAGTATATTGGAAGAGATGATAGTAATGCCTTGATTAAGACCACCCTTCCTACCACGCTGAGTGAGTTCATTCCCCAATTCTGCACATTTTATTATTTTCTCTATGTACTTGTTCCATATCTCTATCTTCATATTTTATTTGGAGATTGGAAGACCAAGATAATGGAGGTGGCTCCATTTTTTAAAAAAAGGAATTTCTAAAATTTGTGATATTTGTTGGAGAGAGAAGAGAGGAGTGTTCCAATCGGAAATTCTGCATTTCTGATTATTTAGAAGTCCTCCAGAGGGTTGTATAAATCTATTGAGAACCTTGTTGATTCTTCTTGCTATAATACATGAGGCCCATCCCATAACCAAAGTATCATCTGCCAATATAGAGTGGCTAATGCTTTTTACTTCCAGAGAGATTGAAATTCATGTGATAGCCCGATCTTATCTATATTTCTCTAGATTTCAATTCAGTGAGTCTACCATGATTATATATAGAAAAGGGGCAAGAGGGCAGCCTTGTCAAAGCCCCCTTGATCTTTCGAAAAATTCACTTGGTCTTCCACTGACCAAAGGAACTATCCAAGGTCCAACAATGCAAGCTTTAATTAAATCTATTTTCTTTTTAGAGAAACCAATTTTTTATAGGACATCTCAAAGGAAAGGCTACAACGCAATGCTTCCTGTACTATTATAATATTATCAAGAATTTGTCACCTTGGGACAAATTCCCTTGCTTTCCTAATATTATTTATGGAAGCATTACTTTCATTTCACTTGCCAGAATATTTGTAATGATTTTGTAGGAGTTACACAAAGAAATAGGCCTAAACTTTCTGAATGTTTTTTCGCTTGACTCTTTTGAATCTAGGGCAAGAAAGGAGGAGTTTGCAAATCCTTCTACCTTGTATTTTTCAAAAACGTTTCCGATCATTCTTATCAAATTTTTTTAATGATGTTCCAGTTATTTTTATAGAAATAGTTTGGAAACCCATCAGAACCCAGGGCCTTATTTATATGTAAACCCCAAACAACAATGAGAATTTCCCTTTCTTCTACTTATTTGTTGAATTCATTATTTTCTCCATTGTAGATTTTTTTTGGAATGTGTTGTAGAAATTCTTTGTACACATTATTTTCTGCTAAGGATGTCAATAAATTTTTGTAATATCTAAAATCATCCTTATTTATTTCCTCTTGCCCTCTTACTTTTTTACCTTCATTATCCTTAATGATGTTTATTTGATTTTGAATTCTCCTTATCCTTGTAGTATTTTGGAACAAAGTTGTATTCCTCTCTCCTTCTTTAAGCCATAGACTTCAAGATTTTAATCTCCACTCCTCTTATTCCATTCTATTTTGCCTGTACAATTCCCAATATGCTTTCTTTTCCTACCATAAACTCTCTTGTGATTCCTCTTTTTGTTCTTTTTCCACTTGAAATCTCTCAATTTTTTTATATTTGTATCTTCCTTTTTTCTGTTTCTAATTGTTTTTTCTTTGCCCAATATTTCAGATCTTTCCTCAGGGCTTTATGTTTTGATTCCAAGAGATAGCTTGGGGAGCCAATAATTTGATTTTCCAACACATCTACAATAATATTTTTGACTACTTCCCTATCATTCCAGGTGGAGATGAATCTGAAAGGGAGTGGGCCAAGGTTCCCCAACATCCCTAGAGAAGAACCACCAGTTTTTGATATGATGTTATGGTGTGAACAATATTTGATTATATATCACTGAAGGAGGTGCTAATTTTGTCTTTGATTAGAATTATTTCCGAACTTTGCTTTATATTATTTTTACCAATTCATTTTTTGCTCCATGTATACTTCCCATTGCTTGGGGGCATGTCCATTAAATTACATGTTTCCATAATTTTATATCATTTCCCTTGATGGATCAACATGATATTTCTCCCAAAACTTCTCCTCTGCACTGAGTACCAAGTTGAAATATCCTCCTAAAATTATATTATTGTTTTTAGCATGAAAAAGATAATTTTTTTAATTGATCCAGGAGGCTCCTTATCTCTATAATGGTTATGGGAAGAAATGTTAATGATGCAGTATATCTCTTTTGTTCTTTTGTTTTTCAAGTTTGTTTTTATCTAGTGCAACCATTTTTTTCATTGAGCCAACTCCCAATTCTTTGTTTTCCATAATATACATATTCCTCCTAAAGCTTCAATCATTGGAACTGATGTCCCTTCATATCTTTTTATTTTTTGGGTCATTATTTCCATTTCCTTTTCACTTATATTTGTCTCCTAGATCACAAAAATATCAGGTTTCTCTGATGCTATTCAGGCTTTCTTCGCATTAAATTTCAGCAAACTTCCCATTCCTTTGCAATTCCAAGAGACTATATTCATTATCACTTTGGGCTGTAGGTAGATGGGTAATTTTTCTCCCTTCAATTTTTTAATAAAGTATTGAGTGGTTTTTGGGTGCCTAATTCCATTTCCTTTGTTGTAACTTCATCTTTGATTTCTTTATTGGATTTCCTTCTAGCCCTTTTTACGTGGTTGGGGGAGGAGAGAATATATTTCGATAGGGTTATTCAGTCGAAAGAAGGAGGAGGAGGGCTATGAGAGAGGATGCGAGATGAAGAGGAGGGAATAGAAGTGAAGGGAATGAAAGGGGGCATGAAGGAGGGGAGGAGGGAAGATAAGGTTTGACAAGAGAGCCAAAGGGGTTAGATGCCAATACAATTAATGAAGGGGGGGTAGAAGAAGGTAATAAAGATGAGGAGGGAGACGGAATATATTTAGAGGGAGTTGGAGTAAAAGGAGAGGAGGAGGGGGAGAGAAGAGGAAGGGTCGAAGAAGGGAGAAGAGAAGCAGAAGAAGGTTGGCAGGAGGATTTATTAGTTGTCTTTTTCTTCTTGAATTACTCCCATTTTGGGTACTGGTTTTCTATTTCTTCCATTACCTATATTCCAGAACATCTATTAGAAAAATGACCATATTCATGGCATACCTTGCATTTGAAAGGAATTTGTTCATAATCGAGTTGTTGAATGTGTACCCAACTATCAACTTTGAACTTGACAACTTCTGGTAGTCCTCTCCCGACGGCAACTTCCACACATATTCTTGCACATGTGTGCATGTTTTCCTTTGGCTCACTTTTGTCGATGTATTTCTAAACTACATTTCCTATTTCTTTTACACAGTCATCTCCCCACGAGTGCAGAGACTTATTTCTTATTTATTTTACTAGTGCTCTAAGCCCTAAACCCTACACCATAAGCATTTTATAACAATTTAAAAAGCATTTTGGAAATTTTATTTAACTGTTTACTAAAAGCATTTACTAAAATGTTATAAACCCTAAATCACTAAAGCTAAAACTCTAAGCACTAAATATTCTATAACATCTTAACAATCATTTTGTAAATTTTTTGTAAGTGTTTATTAAAATAATCCACTAAAGTGTTATAAACCCTAAACACTAAAAGCTAAAGGCTAAACCCTAAGCATTTTATAACATTTTAATAAGCATTTTGTAACTTCTTTTTTAAATGTTTATTAAAAACCGCAAACACTAAACCCTAAAAGCATTGTATAATATCTTAAAAAGTGTTTTCTAACTTTTACTTAAGTGCTTATTAAAAGAATTTTCTAAAGTGTTATTAAACCTAAACCCTAAACCCTAAAATGTAAGAACTTTATAACAATTTAAAAAGTAGTTTGTAACTTTTACTTAAGTGTTTATTAAAAACATTTAATAAATTGTTATAAACCCTAAACACTAAACCCTAAACCCTAAACTCTAAACCCTAAACCCTAAATTAAAAATCCTAAACCCTAAGAATTTTATAATAGCTTAAAAACCCTTTGTAACTTTTATTTAAGTGTTAATTAAAATAATTTACTAAATTGTTATAATCCATAAACCCTAAACCCTCTACCACAAACCCTAAATGCTAAGCCCTAAACCTTAACCATTTTATAACATTTTAAAAAGAGTTTTGTAACTTTGATTTAAGTGCTTATTAAAAGAATTTACTAATGTTCTATAAACCCTAAACCCTAAACCCCAAACCCTAAAGCCTAAACCCAAGAGGCTAATCATTTTACAACATTTCAAAAATTGTTTTTTAACTTTTATTTTAGTGTTTACTAAAATAATTTACTAAAGTGTTATAAACCCTAGTACCTAAACGCTAAACCATAAACCCTAAACCCTAAACTGTATACCCTAAAACCTAAGCATTTTATAACATTTTCAAAAGTGTTTTGTAAATTTTATTTAAATATTTATTAAAAGCCTTTACTAAAGGGTTATAAACCTTAAGGCCTAAATTGCAAATCCTAAAAATATTTGTTGCAAACCTTTCCTCAAGTTTTGCACTGACAAAAAAGGATTGGGCCTCCAAATATTTGATCCCTCTCATGGATTCATAGATATGGAATTAAGATAGATATAGGTTGGTTCAAAATCACAATAAATTACCTTGTATGGTCTCTAATTTTTTGGTAGAAACATTTATTTAAATTAAATGTAAACAATGAACTTGTTAAAAAATAATCAATACCATTAAAAAATATTTGTATTATATTCACTTTAAAATATTTCAATAAATATAATTAGAAAAGGGCCTAAATATGTTTCCCAAATATCTCTGAGGGTGAAATAAATAACAAGAAAAATAATCCTCGTGATATTCCTCAATAGACTGACAAGTGCTCAATGAGATAAATTTGAAGAAAGCAAATGAAATGAAACCCTAATTTAAAATAAACAAATTTCTAAGAAAAGCCACACACTGTAGGCATTTCATTGTGTATAGGTATATCAATGACCTAGAGAGTCATTAACTAAGTCACGTCATTCCTCTACCAAATACTTAGACTTATTCAACTACATAAATTTACATTAAGTAGACCAAATTACATTGAATAAAAGTATAAAATTAAATTATAATAAATACATATATCCACCAAGAGGATCATGTTTCTCAAACAAAATGAAATTGAAAGCAACATTATTTATAAACAAATAAATTAATTAGAACACAATTTCCCCTTTTCTAATTAGAAACTATTAATGATCTATTTAAACAAATTAAAACAAAAATATTTAATATCACTATATTTCCTATTATACACATACATGCTATGAAAATAAAATCACAGGAACTAATTCGTAATGAAAAAAAACCCACACGATTTTCATTTAAAGACTAATGAATCGAATCTAACCACATATTTTTTTTCTTCTCATCTAAAATGTTTAATAATTGATCAAAAAAAGTACAAATCCCTTGTCCTCTTATTTTTTTATGAAAATTCTAAGTGAAAATCAACTAAAAATTTAAAGTGTAAACAAATACAAACTTTAACATTAAGTTGGAAAGTTATGAGCACGAATTCATGGTTCCCTTAATGGAAGTCAAGCGATAAATATTCATTGGAAAAAACGATAGATGATAGCTCAAGAAATACATTTTTAAATAAACAAAAATGAGAATATTAATAAAAATAATAAATAAATGAAATGTTTGTATGAATATATTGATAAGGAAAATTGATGAGGCTAATTAATCCCTCCCTAATTCTATCCCTTTGTTCCCCCCTCTCTCTTACTCTTTATAAATCTTGCTCTCTCTCTCTCTAACTCTCTCTCTCTCTCTCTCTCTCTCACTTTTTCCTCTTCGTCAATATCTCAACCTCTAATTCTTCTGTGTGTGTGTGTGTGTGTGTTGTTGAATTCCCCTCTCCTTCCATCTCTCTTCCCAACTCTTTCATAATCTTTCTTTCCTTCACTGTCTTCCTACGTCTCTTTTTATCACTCTCTCATATTTTATCCCTCCCTCGCTCTCTCTCTCTCTCTCTTTCTATCTTTCTCTCATTGTCTCACAATATTTCTCTCTCATTCTCTGTTTGACATTGTATCCTTATCACTCCCTCTATGTAAATATCTTACCCTCTCACTCTTCCTCTCTCTCTCTCTCTCCCTCTCTCTTTCTCACACCCTCTCTACTTTCCTCTCCCTTCCTCCCTCTCCCTTCCTCTCTCTTACCCTCCCACTCTCCATTTATCTCTCTCTCTCTCCTATATCACTTCACTCCCTCTCTCTTTATTTGTCACTCTCCCTCCCTCTTTCAATCACTCTCTTACTAAATTTATCCCTTCTCACTTGTTCTCTCTCTCTCTCTCTCTCTCTTTCACCACTCTTTCTCTCTCCCTTCATCCTACTCTCTCTGTATATCTTCTCTCTCTAACTCCAACTCTTACTCTCTCCCTCACTCTCCCTCTCCCTCTCTCTTTTTCTCTTCCTTCGTCTCACTCTCTCTGTCTCCCTCAATCTCTCTATCCCCCACTATCTATCTCTATCTCTCTTTCAATATTCCCCTCTCTTTCTTCCCCTCTCTCTATTTATCTTTCCCTCTCTGTCTAAACCTTTCTCTATGTTTCTTCCACTCCCCTCATCTCTCTCTCTCTCTCTCTCTCTCTCTCTCTCTCTCAATATTTGTTTGTCCCTCTCCCTCTCCTTTTTGCTCTCCTCCTTTCTCTCATTGGCCCCCCAACCCCCCTTCTCTCCAACATCTCTTTTAGTCTTTCATTTTAT
>APFE031112234.1:0-11408 GCA_000404065.3 Pinus taeda | reverse complement strand
AGGATAATTAGGCTCCACACCCAACAACAAGCCTTCTCCTCTGCCCTCCAAGATCCTATTTCCTTATGTTGTTCCTAGTGGATGATTATCATCTCACCAAGTGAAACACTGCTCTAACACACTGTCAAAACTGCGCTATCCTCAAGGAACCTTAATTTCTTCTGCATGAATGAGTTTTGCTTATAGGAAAACACATGCAACTAATATTACATTGTCCTTGTCTTTAATCTCAACTGGGTCTTTCTCAGAATAGACATGCATGAGTTTCTGATGAGGGAATCTTCAGTTATCTGGAGTACACTGGTTGAGTGCATGCATACATCAACTGACTGATAACTCACAATTAGTTCCACAAACAGTTTGGAGCTAACTTAACTGGAATTAACTCAGTAAACTGAGTTACTAATTACAACTCAAATATAACTCAATATTATATCCTTAATTTAAGGCTTGTTTCCTTAATTTAAGGGATAACTCTTGCATGACTTCAGAAAGACTTCTAACTTGAATTTCTCCAACTAGTTAATCCATAATGAATTAATTAATTATTTCCAAGAAGCTGGTGAGACTAAATTCGATTTTAATTCAAGGACAAATTAAAATTGGAATATTTTGGATTCTATTTTTATCATTTCTTGTTTCTATTTTCAACAGATTTATTATTTATTATTGATCCTCCTGTAGTAGGGAGGAAGTCCCTAAATTATCTCCTCCTCCAAATCTTCATAATCTGCCCAATATTCTCATAATATTCCACAAAAATAAATAATATTAGGCACAAATATGCAATTATTCATAAACCTTCCTAATGAATATATTAAAGTTAAAAATACATTATCTAATGCAAAAAGAGAGCTTTAATGTGGAGAAGGATGGTCATAGGCCTTCAGTTATGTTTAATTTAGAGGCATGGGCTTTAATTTATGTCTAATTTAGAGGCCCATCATACCCCCATACTGAAAGTGTTGCTCATCCTCTATGCAACTTAGTGACCTCATTGTGCCTCATCCATGGTCCTGGTGGCCTCTCTCTTGTGCATTAAGAATCTCGGTTATAAGTTCTGTAAGGATAAACCCAAAAACATCTTTGTGCAAAGATGGGTTCTTGAATATTTTTCTATTTGGCAAGGTCTTCCACACCCTTATCAACCTTCTGTTACCTTGGTCTACCATTTGGACACCTATAACAGCTTCAAAATGCATTTAGATGACAACTAGGACATCCTATAGTAATTCCTGTCAAAACTACAGGAAACCCTGTTAAAACTACAAGACACCCTTTTTGAGCATAAATGTTTTATGAGCCTAGGATAGGCCCTCAACTTTACTCCCATGCCTTTTTACCATTTTTAAGCCTCAAACAAAAGCTAGAAAGAGATTGGAGACCTCTTCGAAAACATATTTTCATCATTGCAATTTGAGTTTTGTTTTGATGGAAAATGCCTCATTTCCTTTTGATGCCTTCTTCTTCTCTCTTGTGGCCAAGATGACTCCCTAATGGCCTTGGAGTTCTATGTTTTGATTAGGTCTCTCTTAAGCTCTGTCAACTTGGGGTTTAGCGTAATTTTTGCATTTCTTCCTTCTTGTAGCAACATTTTGCCTTCTTGGAGTAGTCATTCCTCCTCTTTCAGGTCTTCTAATTGTATGGAGTGATGAGAAATGATGAAGAGGGATTGGATGATGATGCTAGGGCTCAAAAGGAGTAGTGTACGTTTATTAAAATAGGGAGGATGCTCTGTTCTTTTTTTCAAGAAAGGAATGGGATGGATGAATGATGAATAGAGAGTGAATATGAAGTGGATGGAGGGCTTGGAGTGTTGTGGTGACTTGGCCTTTGCAAAAATTTCTCCTTTTAACTACTGTCCTCATTCCTTGAAATCATTACCCTTCATAATTTGACTTTTCAACATTGCATGAGTGAAGGAATGAGTTGCAATTAACTAGTTGAAGATAGCTGAGACTGCTGACCCATCCTTAGCTTATAAAACCTCATCTCTCAAGCATTGACAACAAATTTCTAACTATAATATGCTCAAGACAAGAGGTCAAGAATATTGCATACATGTACCTAGCTAATGGTTGTGGGAGAGACATGCATGTTGCTTCTGAATTGATGTTGATATGCAGGTGTTGGATGATGATGTTGATGATCCTAATGCTACTGCTAAGATCTGTAGGAGCTTCTTTGACCTCTGGATCTCCATGCTGAAGCTGACTGCAAATCTCCAGCTACTTCATCATCATATACCCTCAATTTTTCAAGGAAACCCATCGAATTGTGCTTTGTGAATAGCTCTAGTACAGGAGGGTGTTAATGAATCCTCACTATGTTGATGGGTTCCCCCAGTCATTTTCCTCTGATGGATGGAGGTTTGTATATGTCTGATACCAAATTTAAAAATCCTGTGTATACAATTCCCTTATGCTGCAATCACTTTCAACAAACTAGAAGGGTTTTTTATGTTCCTTTCACTTGGAAAAATGTGGGGAAATGTAGAGCCTACCTCCATAACACTCCTTGATGAAGCCAACCTCTGTCTTTCCCTTTTAAAATGGCTCACGGCCAATCCTGTAGGTGTTGTTCTATATCTTGTAGGATCTCAGGGAATCCTGTAGGTTTTTAGAACAACGAATTATTTTTTCCATATCTCCCAAACAGTAGAATGGATTGACCTGAAACATTCTGAGCATGTTTCCATAATCATTATGCACCTCCACATAAAAATGTTACGGTCAATGGATGCACGGATCATGAGAAAAACTAAAAATGGCTAAAGGTGATGGAGGTTGATTTCTTAGAAACCTTTCATTAGAATTTGCTAAAATTTCTTGGGCATGTTACCATCGTTCATATGCATCTCCCCATGAAACAACGTTTTAGATGGATGCACGAATATCGAGAAAATGCAGAAATGGTTTTAGGTGATGGATATTTATTTCTCGAAAACTGTGCACTGGAATTTGCTGAAATTGCTTGAGTGTGTTACCATCATCCATATGCATCTCCTCCTAAAAAATCTTGGCAAATGGATGCACGGTTTTCAAGTTATGGAAAAAACAAATTTCTGCTCTATGTATTTTTGTATCTTGTAGTAAAACATAGCATCCTGTAGTTTTTAGGACAACAAGCAAATTAAATGGTAGAATGTTGAGAATGATGGGTGGCTGGTGTAAATAGATGAGGGTGATTGATTGGCATGGCCTTGGCCTTGTTGAAGCATTTGAGCAAAGGAGGAGAAGGTCAAAATTTGACTTCTTTTGACTAGGCTTGACCAATTTTCCTTTTGGTACCAACTTGTTCTTGTTGCCTGCAGATGTAGGAGAGCACATGCATTCATCAAAGAGATGCATGGAAGAAGGATTTCTTTTATTTTTTCTCCTTTTTTTTTTCTTCTAGGCCTATTAGCCACCTCAATGAGGTTTTCAACTAGCAGGTTTGCCTAGGCACCTCAAAGGAGGTTTTCACCTAGGATCTTTCCTTTTTTTCTATTTTTTTTCTTTTTTCCAACCCATTGACCGCCTCATGGAAGTTTTCAATCAATGAACCAATCTGAGACGCCTCCAAGGAGGTTTTCACCTGAGATTTTTATATTTTTTTTATTTTTTATTTTTTTTACCCTAACCTACTTGAAAAATAAAATCACTTTCAAGTATAATAATACTTCCAATGGAACAATGTGCACATCAAGATGACAGACTAAATGATGTGTAGGCATGAAATGTATGTTTTGACATGTACCTATATTTCAGAGACCAAATGATTTGAGTTTGAAAGGATCCAGCATAGTTGAAGAAGAGAGTGATGCTCCATCTTGTTGATTTTCTTGAACCAAACCTCAATATAACTTTGATGTCCTTGGTTTTCTTGCTTATCTGGATCGTTCTTCATGTCTTCTTCTACCATGACCTTCAAATCTTCTTCTTTTTTCTAGTCATTCTCTTGAATACATGAAGGAGCTCTCTCGATCTATGATTTTGATGTCTGCTCTTCATCAAGTGCAGCCCATGATTCTGTGGTATTCTCATTTGGATCTTCTTCTTCTAGATGTGGTCCTTCAATGATATGAAGAGAATCTCTTTTTTGCAATACTCTTCCTGAGCTATGGTGAATAACATTGAGCTCAAGAGGAGATGTTTGGAAGTGTTGTACCTCAGCATTGTAAGTGGAATGAGCTACTTCAATGTGTGGGTTTGGAAATGGTGGTACAGGTAGTTTAGTGGGAGTGTATATTTGAGATGGATGTCGATGGGGTTGTGGTTGTGGTGGAGGTGAATGGTAAGGATAACATGGAGTTTGGTATGGAGGATATTGAGGAAGATACTGAGGATATTGTTGATGGCTCTCATAACTTCCTTGCCAACCTTGTTTCCATGATTGGTTTTGGGGTTGAGATGACCAATGTACCAAGGAAAGGGTGTGTTCCAATTACTTTGAGGTGGATGTGCATAAGCTTGAAATTGTGAATTAGGCTCTTACATCATATCAGGCTAAATAGGCTGCCATGGTCTCTTGGAGCTACATAACATAGCTGAATTGGTAATTGACTTGCTCCATTGTCCTCTTGGTAAAATTCCTTCAACCTTGGTAATGATGGACAATGTTTAACATCATGTGATTCTGCAACACAAATATCAACATTTTATTTTCCTTCATCTTGCATTCTTAACATTTCTACTAGTTTTGTTCGATTACTAAGAATTTTTGTTTTATAATCATCAAACAAATTTCCAGGTTTAGCTTGACTTACCAAACTTGATGATGATTTACCTACTCTTTCTTTTCCTCTTGATATGTGTTTGCATGTTTCACAAATTTCCTCAAATTATAATTGACATACATCACCTCTACTCATGAGATTAAGGAGATCAATCCATTCATCCCTAATTTCTCTAAGTAAGAGCATTTTTAGTGTGTCAGAGACTAAATGATGTAGTTTTTCCCTCTTAACATTATACATGAACCTCTCTATTAGATCCTCTAGACTCTCATATTCTCTTTGATTCATTCTAAAGATTTCTTCTTAAAGATCATGATATTTATATTTTTCTATAAATATCTTTTGCATATCAATCCATGATCTTATTGAATTATTCCCTAAAATCATGAACCATTTAAGAGCTCTATCCTTCAATGTTGCCGAAATAAATCTCAGTTTTTGAGTTTTTAATAAGTAACCATAAGATCTAAAACAATTTCAAATTCAAAGAGAAAGGTTTCTGGATCCTCTGACCTTAGACCATGAAATTCTGGAAGAAAAAATGGAGGGATGTTCTTCATGTGCACATTAACATTAGTATCTTGAATGGAAAATCGAGAGGATCTTCCTCATTATCATTATCTCCATCCATTTCTTCTACATTATTTTCCATCTTCTTCTTCTACCTGAAAAGTGAATGGTGATGTGGCTCTTACTGAACCACGTGATCAAATGGGGGGGTGGTTTGGTGTTGGAGAATTTTTGTTTTTGTTTTTATGATTGAATGAAAATACTAATGCAATGCACTTTTCTATTTTTGAGATATAATATGCCTAATGCAATTATTTTTTTGTTTTTGCAAAATGTAAAAATAAATGAATCAACTAGGGAAAAAACAATTCATACTTTGACACCTCCCCAACAATGGCACCAAAAAGTGATGAGCCTTGGTATTGCAACAAGAACGCTGAAAATCCCAAGGCAACCGACTTTAATGATCAACTCGGGGTTCGTACAAACTTCAAAGGTATTGACACTATATGTGTAGCATACAATATGTCCTTCCTTTGCAGTTATGATGTAATGGAGTGCATGTATTGAAACCAAATCCTAAACTAATGAAATGCTCAAAATGCAAACCTTAACCTATTGCAATAAAGAAAGTACAAGGAAAGAGACTGAAATCAAATGCTAAAACACACCAATTTCTAACTAACTCCTAAGAGGCTTTGCTTCAAAAGAATGCTAAGTTAACATGTATGCAATCCTACTATCCCAAGCATGTAGATTCAAACCATCAAACCTTCTACTGTTGTGCATGTAAATGAATAAAATAAATCTGTTTTTCTTTTTGTCTTTTTTTCATGTGAGAGTGTGAAAGCTAATCTCTTTCGGTGATGTCGCAAGGGGCTTGGAGATGATGGTGATTGGTCAGAAGGCTTGGGAGACAAGTAGGGACCCTTTGCTAGCTTCCTAGAGGATTTTTCCTCAATTCGGCCTTGAAACAAGATTTCCTGCAGGATGTTACAAGATTTCCTACACGATCCCCTAGAAACCTTCAAGATCCCCTAAAAACCTACAGGATATAGCTGAGAGAAAAATGGTGGATGTTGAAGGTGATGGAAATCTTAGGGAAGGTGGTTGCTGGATGTAATGAGGTAAGAGAGTGCCTAAGACCACTTCAGAACTCAAAACCAATGTTAGGAGATGGCTAGATTTTCTCAAAAAGCTTGGAGAAGATTCCTTGTGAAATGATGAAATTGGTGAGGGTTTAGTGAAATAAAGTGAGGATCATGGGTGGATGGAGTTGGGATGAGGTTGTTGACTATGAAATCTCTTTGTACTCCTGAAAACACCTGCAATGCATCGAACATTGATATTCACCCAAAAATCATGCAAACAAGAAGAATTTCAATTATCTAAAGGAAATAGAATTTCATGAGCTAGTTGTCTACTTCGTGCATGAGGAAAACTTTGTAGAATGATATAAAACATTGATGAGACCTAATGTAAGACTAAAGATAGAAGAAATGGAAATCAAATCCTAACCTTGAAAACTAGAAAAATGATGGCCTAAGTGTGGAGCAAGAGGGTTAAGATGGTCATGATGGCATGGAGTTCAAGTAGAGGCCTAAGCCCAGCTTCAATGATGATTTTTCTGAATTCGAGCTTAAAACAGGCTTTCCTACAGGATGCTATAGTGATTTATTATAAGATGTACATATTTACTATAATTCATCGAATGACAAAGCAAATCAAGTCCAAATTGGATAAGACAATTTTTTTTTTATTAACTAGGATGTCTGAGGTCCCCATTCCAAGTGGAATCACTTCGAAAGACCTCTTTTAACCCACACAAAAAAATAGAAAAAACATTACTAATCGAAAATCTAGAAATTCGAGAACTACTGAGCTAGTAAATCTAAAAAATGGCTAACCTAATCAAGTGCAAATGCAATGGGGTGATTTTTCTTATCAACTAGAATGTTTTTTTGATATAATTCAAGTGGAATCAACTCAATTGAAGCTCGTTAGCATGCTCTAAAAAATAGCATAAATTTATTGTTCTTTGCCACAAAGGAGTTCCAGAAATCTAGAATTGGGAACAAGAAGACTAATACAAGTAGCTCAATGATTAATATGAACTTCCAAAGCTTTTCTAAGGATGAAATAATTCTTGTGATCCTACAAAAGAACTTGCATCAACCATTTAACTCAATCATACAACAAAAAATCATTAATACTAAACGTAGAAATATAAAGAAATAAAAACAAGAGATGCATGTGAATAATAAGTGAAAAGAAGGAAAGAAAATGATACGAAAGGGCTCTTAGGCTCCTGGGATGGCCAAGCCCAAGGAAACTCATAGACCTATGGAGAAGAACAAGATTTAGAAGCTGAACATGACACCAATCTTCATTATTTTCATCAATAGAATTACATCCCTACAAGAAAATACATTGGAGCTGCAAAAATACAAGCTCTCTCCACATTAACACTAATGAAAAATCTATATCTAGAGGAAAATTCAACTTATTACTTATAAAAAATGATTAGGAATCATTCCCCACCAATGGAGGAAGCTTTCTCCACCAAAATCCCTTGATTAATGTATTTGGTTCCCAATACTAGGAATCTTCATTAAATGGTAGGGAACACATTCCTAGATTTTCTCAATCATTGGAGTTCCACAATATGTTCCATAATTCCATGATATCTTGTTGATTTATTATTTATTATTGATCCTCCTCTAGTAGGGAGCAAGTCCCTAAATCATCTCCTCCTTTAAATCTTCATAATCTCCCCAATATTCTCATAATATTCCACAAAAATAAATTATATTAGGCACAAATATGAAATTATTCATAAACCTTCCTAATGAATATATTAAAGTTAAAAATAAATTATCTAATTCAGAAAGAGAGTTTTAATGTGTTTAAGGATGGTCATAGGCCTTAATTTATGTTTAATTTGGAGGTATGGGCCTTAATTTATGTCTAATTTAGAGGCCCATCATATTCCCCTGCTAAAAGTGTTTCTCATCCTCTGAGCAACTTAGTGACCTCATTGTGCCTCATCCATGGCCCTGATGACCTCTCTCTAGTGCATTAAGAATCTTGGCTATAAGTTCTACAAGGATAAGCCTAGAAACATCTTTGTGCAAAGAAAAATCGCTATTTCTTGAGACCATTAGTTTTCCTTCTTCCCCTTATTCAATATGGGTTCTTGAATATTTTTTAGTTTGGCAAGGTCTTCCACACCCTTATCAACCTTCTATTACCTTGTTCCACCATTTGGACACCTCTAACACCTTCAAAATGCATTTAGATGAGAACTAGGACATCCTGTAATAATTTCTGTCAAAAAAATAGGAAACTCTGTTAAAACTACAAGAAACCCTTTTTGAGCATAAATGTTTTCTGAGCCTAGGACAGGACCTCAACCTGACTCCCATGCCTTTTCCCCATTTTTAGGCCTTGGAAAAAAGCTAGAAAGAGATTGGAGACCTATTGGAAAACATCTTTTCATCATTGCAATTTGAGTTTTCTTTTGATGGTGAATGACTCATTTCCTTTTGTTGCCTTCTTCTTCTCTCTTACGGCCTAGATGACTACCTAATGGCCATGGAGTTCTCCGTTTTGATTAGGTCTCTCTTAAGCTTTACCATCTTGGGGTTTAGGATAATTTTTTCATTTCTTCCTTCTTGTAGCAACATTTTGCCTTCCTAGAGTAGTCATTCTTCCTCTTTCAGGGTCTTCTAACTGTACGAGAGTGATGAGAAATGATGAAGAGGGATTGGATGATGATGCTAGGGCTCAAAGGGAGTAGTGTGGGTTTGTAAAAATGGAGAGGATGCTTTGTTTATTTTATTTTTTTTCAAGAATGAAATGGGATTGATGAATGATGAATAGAGAGTGAATATGAAGTGGATGGAGGGCTTGGAGTGTTGTGGTGACTTGTCCTTTGCAAAACATTATTCTTTTAACTATTGTCCTCATTCCTTGAAATCATCACCCTTCATAATTTGACTTTTCAACATTGCATGAGTGAAGAAATGAGCTGCAATTAACTAGTTGAAGGCAGCTAATACTGTTGACCTATCCTTAGCTTATAAAACCTCATCTCTGAAGCATTAACAACAAATTTCTAACTATAATATTATCAATAGAAGAGGTCATGAATATTGCATACCTATACCTACCTAATGGTTGTTGGAGAGACATGCATGTTGTTGTTGAGTTGATGTTGATGTGCAGGTGTCAGATGTTGATGTTGATGATCTTGATGCTACTACTAAGCTCTAGAGGAAATCTTTTGACCTTTAGATATCCATGCTAAAGCTGACTGGAAATCTCTGGCTACTTCATCATCATATCCCCTCAATTTTTCAAAGAAACCCATTCAATTGTGTCTTGTGAATATCTCTAGTACTAGAGGGTGCCAATGAATGCTCACTGTTTTGATGGGTTCTCCCTGTCATTTTTCTCTGATGGATGGAGGTTTGTATATGTTTGATACCAAATTTAAAAATTCCGTGTATACAATTTCCTTATGCTGCAATCACTTTCAACAAAATAGAAGGGTTTTTAATGTTCCTTTCACTTGGAAAAATGTGGGAAAATGTAGAGTCTACCTCCTTAACACTACTTGATCAAACCAACCTCAGTCTTTCCCTTTTAAAAATACTCACTGCCAATCCTGTAGGTGTTGTTCTGTATCCTATAGGATCTCAGGGAATCCTGTACGTTTTCAATACAACGACTTGTTTTGTCCATATCACCCAAATGGTAGGATGGATTGACCTAAAACTTTATGAGCCTATTTCCATAATCATTATACACCTCCCCATAAAAAAATTTCGTTAAATGGATGCATGGATCTTCACAAAAACTAAAAATGGCTGAAGGTGATGGAAGTTGATTTCTTGGAAACCATGCATTATAATTTTCTGAAAGTTCTTGGCTGTGTTACCATCATTCATATGCATCTCCCTATGAAACAACTTTTTAAATGGATGCACAACTATCGAGAAAATGGAAAAAGGTTGTAGGTGATGGAGGCTGGTTTCTTGAAAATCGTGCACTAGAATTTGCTGAAATTGCTTAAGCATGTTACCATCATCTATATGCATCTCCCCTTGAAACATCTTGATGGTTTTCAAGTTATTGCAAAAATGAATTTTTGCTCTATGTATCTTTGTATCCTGTAGTAAAATAGAGCATCTTGTAATTTTTAGGACAACAAGAAAACTGAATGGTAGTAGCTTGAAAATGATAAGTAGATGGTGAAAATAGATGAAGGTGATGGATTGGCATGGCCTTGGCCTTGTTGGAGCATTTCAGCAAAGGAGGAGAAAGTCAAAAAATGACTTCTTTTGACTAGGCTTGATCAATTTTCCTTTTGGTACCAACTTGTTCTTGTTGCTTATAGAAGTTGAAGAGTACATGCATTCATCAAAGAGATGCATGGAACAAGGATTTCGTTTTTTTTCTTTCTCTTTTTCTTCTAGGCTTACTAGCCACCTCAATGAGGTTTTCAACTAGTACGTCTACGTAGGCACCTTAAAAGAGGTTTTCACCTAGGATATTTTCTTTTTTTCTCTTTTTTTATTTTTTCCAACCCATTGACTACCTCATGGAGGTTTTCAATCAATGAGCCAATCTGAGGCGTCTCCAAGGAGGTTTTCAGTTGAGATTTTTTCTTTCTTTTCTTCATTTTTTTTTCTACCCTACACTACTTGAAAAACACAATCAATTTCAAGTATAAGAATACTTCCAATGGAGCCATGTGCACATCAATATGACAGACAAAATGATGTGTAGGCTTGAAATGTATGATTTGACATGTACCTAGATTTCAGAGACCAAATGATTTGACTTTTAAAGGATCAAGCATAGTTGAAGAAGAGAGTGATGCTACATCTTGTTGATTTTCTTGAACCAAACCTCAATATAACTTTGATGTCCTCTATTTTATTGCTTATCTGGATCATTCGTCATGTCTTCTTCTACCATGACCTTCAAATCTTCTTCTTTTTGCTGATTGTTCTCTTGAATACATGAGGGAGCTCTCTCGATCTTTGATTTTGATGTCTTCTCTTCATCAAGTGCAACCCATGATTATGTGGTCTTCTCATTTGAATCTTCTTCTTTTCGATGTGGTCCTTCAATGATATCAAGAGAATCTCTTTTTTTCAATACTCTTCCTAAG
>APFE031112232.1:0-20388 GCA_000404065.3 Pinus taeda | reverse complement strand
GAAAAGATAGATGAATGCCTTAGAATTCAGCCTCTTCGAGGGGGAAACCTCCTTTACATTACATAAATGAACAATTCTCTGATGATTTAAATGACAAAACCTCCTTCTTATATATAGGAGTCTAAGGGGTCACAATATAACCAAGCTGACCTAACAATAATAATATAAAGGCACAAAATAACAGTAGAGGGATTATATGGGGCATAGTAATGACAATATGGGGACAATAGGGGCACAACAATATTAATAAGGGATACAACTACAATAGTAATGGGGTAATCACTAGTATTATAGGGACCTAACACAAATTTCAAAGGGGAAGACAGTAGCAAAAAATCATCTGGAAGGCAAGGCAGTATCTTTGAAGTATCTGGAAGACAAAACAATAAGTTGCAGATGTGTGATAGATGAAATAGTCATTTTGAAACATTTGACAATCTAGGCAGTAAGTTTAACTCCAAAACATATGGAGCTAAGGATCGTTGTTTAAGATCTTCCAAACGGGAATATTGTAGAAAACAAACATCTTCAGAGCAAGGAAGTACCTTTGAAGCATCTGGGAGACAAAACAGTAAGTTACATGCATATTGTAGACAAGGCAATGACTGTAAAACATGTGGCAATCCAGATAGATTTTAACCCCAAAACATCTAGAATTAAGGACGATATTTTAATAACTTCCAAATGTAAAGACACTAGAAAACTAACATCTGGAAGGCAAGGCAACAACTTTAAAACATATTGAATAAAAAACATTAAGTCACTAAAATTTGGTAGACAAGGCCGTGACTTTGAAATATCTCACAATCCAGGAGGTAATTTTGAAGCATCTAGTAAGAAAGGCAAGAAGTTTGAAATGTCTATAACTGACAAAGTATATTTAAATGATTAGGAATGGGTGGTAGCATCTCAAAGTCACATCTGTAACTTGAAGACATAAGGAAAACAATCTGAACCTTAGCATCACTAAATATTCCTAGAGATTATAAGCTCTTCTATGAGAAGGTATGTTTAGTGTGCATTCATACATAAACCAAGAGATGGAGAATAAAATTTAATTTTTTGTATTGGTAGTGTTTCTATATGTGTACTAACTATTTTACCTCTTAGAGTTATGTCCTCCAATAAGCTTGTAATTTTTATTTTTTTTTAAAACAACTGTAAATATCCCAACCACAAAAGATGGTACATAAAATGATATTCTAACAAAAACAAGTAATTCACCATCCCTAAATTTAGAAACCTCCAAGAAAGGAAAAGAAACAACAAAGTAAAACAGAGGAATAGGCAGTGCTTATATAAATTATATATGAAATGAAACATAACATAGATATAAGTTCATATCCCTCGGTACCAACTTCATCACCTTTAATAAGAGAGACTATATAGTATATTATAGGTGCAAAGAAATAATGTTTCAACACCTAAAAGCATAGAAAAGGCCTCATACTAGGGACTATTAAGAATATCCTGATTTAACACTGGCCCTTTGTTATGTTTTCAAGTGAAAAGAAGACAACATCTGGTTGAGAGCACTAGTTGTCTTCTCAGGATAGACCACATTCACCAAATTCATCCCTAATAAGATAAATTTATATTCACCTCTAACCTTTGGCTCTAGGAAATCAAATATAGATAACTTCAAACCATCAAGGTATAATTTTCAAGTGTCAAATTCTCAATCTTATTTTGTCCATGACAATAAGGTTAACAAATAGTCTTCCTTTTTTTGTTTTTTTCCATAATTTGAATACCTATGACAGTCTATGCATATGTGCAAGAAATTTGTAGCTTTGTTGGTTTCTTAAATTCCATCACAAATTAGTTTATCAAAGCAAAAGGAACTGACACATTCATATCCTTAAAATAAAGGATATTAAATTCACAAAAGATATGTTGTGGTTCATTTCAAACCTTAAAGTCACAATCTTTATGCCATAAAATGGTGTAGTTTTGGAGATCTCAAGGAAGAAGCAACTTAAATGAGGTTGATGCTGGAATTTACATCATCGCTAATTGAGTCAAGCCATCTCTACTAGAAGAAACAAGCTATATATAAGAAGGGATTTCTAATGATATTCTCACAAAATAAAGTATAACATTATAAATATAGAGAAACAGATGCCCATAAATTATTTTAATACAGTATCTATGGCTTAGCTCCAACAACAGAAATGAAAATATTGTTTTTGAGCAGCCAACTGATCACTATGACTGCATATTTGGTGATACTCTACCTTCATGTATGGAGGCTTTCATCTACTTCGTTACCCATTTCTTATTACATGTCGAAAAGCGCGAATCCATGCTCCATTCATGATTGGTGGTAGGAATGTTCGCTGATAGCTAGGTAAATTTTTCTTGCAAGGCATTTCGTTGATTCCTCAACACAATTTTTTAGGTATTTTGAATAGATTTCAAGCCCAGGTTTATTCAGACTAAATATTAGTACAAGTTAAACTATGGAAAAAGGACGTTTTCAAGTTTCTTATTTGAAGACATTTAAAAATCAATGTTTCTTGATAATCAGGGAAATAAGAACTTTTCTTATTAATCCATTATTTTACCCAATTTTTTGGTGTACCAGACCACTCAAATATGTCATATAATATTTTTATAATTGTTAAGGAATATACTTTCATTAATTTCATTTGGATGCTAATATTTTGTATTCTCAAGCTTGTCTTAGAGTGTCCTTTTCTTTTATTGTTTTAGGATGGATATTGAACATTTGTTCTTTGTGAACTTGTCCTCCTAAATGGGAGTTTTATGGCTTATTGCAGATATTATTATGCAACACGACCACCTAAAATGTTCTTGTAAGTAGTAAACAATAAGGTATGCAATGGAATCACAACCTTAAAGTACCTTTTCTGTATATCTCCTCTGTCAAAGTTTGTTTTCATGGTATTTTCCCTCTTGCTGCAAGAACTAAAATTTGGAGAATGGAAAAATAGATTTTCTACAAAGTAGTGGTTCATAAGAACTTGACGGTTGTTTTATATGAAGTGCACTTTTACATCATTTAAGTTCATGAGATGTCAATTTGGCATCGATTTAATTAGAAATGTGGTGGTTTATATGTGGAGGAGCATCTGCAAGACTCTTGAAGTTGTGTGACAACAAACATGGAAAAGGAAAGCACAAAGAACCAAAGACTATAATTGGGATTGTGTGAGAGACATCCAAGCAAGCCTTGGTTTAAATTCAGAAATATCTTAAACAAGTGAGATCCAAGAAACTAACCGGGAGCCTAACCAGTCCCAAATCAAGACAAATACAATGTTACTTGTAGAAGGTTCAAATTGTGGAATAAAATGCACAACAATGTGGAATAGTGATTTAATCTCATTGCAAAGAGCAACTTATGGTTGGTGAGGAAAATAGTATAAATTTCCCCATAACGTAATCTTTTACTTGTGATGTGACTTTCATGGTGATTCTGACTTTAATATTTAAAGGCATATATGCCATTGTGCAAAACTATTGTATTAATGGAAAATTATTTCTTGTTTTGTAGGATGGATGGTATTTTTTCTTTTTGATAGGTAAATGGTCATCTTGTGTTGTTTTTCGTAGTGAGTTATGCTGTCAACCTAGATGCCACAACTGGGGGTATCTATTCTGTCAAATTTCTCACTACATGAACTCCGTTGTTTCCATTGATACCTATAAAATCATGAGTTATTTGTCCCTAGAACTTGCATCCAGTATTGGTTGTAGGAACCAAACTTTTTTCTTCCCTGCAGCGTTTTGAGTCTGGTTCACTGTCATGGTAAGTGCACCAAATTACCAATTAGATCAATGAAAAAATGGAAATGGGTGGGTGATCATCCATAATGAAAAACTGTTTTAATTTTTCCATACAAAGATTTGATTATTAGCAGTTTTGTGAACAACTAGCATAGTGAAGTTGACTCTATGAAGAGTGTGCTTTTAGCTTTTTTGGAGTATATTTCCAATTTTGTGGAGGCATTGAAAGTAAATGAAGTACAAATAAATCACTATGTTTTCAAGGAATCATGGACAGTTTGCAATGTTCAGGAAGAGTTTGCTTTTCATGCATGGTTGAATTTGCAATGGTAATAGAGGCTTAGCTAACAATGATTTTTCTTTTGTCTAAGGTGAGGCGAATGGTTGGGCAGTTTGATAAACCCAGGTCATATGATTTTGAAACTATGGATATAACAAGTTACAAAGGAGATAATATGAACGGTGATACTTTCAACCTGAAATCTCAACAGCCAGATCCCCAAAGGATGGTTAATGCTTTTTGTCAAGTTGTTGCAACCCTCAACCTTATTTGGGCATTTGCAACAGTAGGTTATGCAACAATGTAACATGTTATTCAGTGGAATTTGGATTTCACCTATAATAGAGAGAAATGGGAGAAATAAGCTTTTGACCAGGCCTCTCAAAATCTTTCTAAATTCATTTGCAATTTTTCATTCTCGTTTTTTAATAAAGCATTACAAATATTTTTTGAATTCATCTACATATTCTTGTTCTCTGTTCTTGATAATGTGTATGTGTTTCAAGTACATATGGAGCTTTCCCATTTTATCGATGAATCTCTTGTATTCATGTCTTCCTATGGCCTTACAGTTAACCATCCCGTTATGAATTCCACTGAATTCTAGACATCCCATGAATGCTTTCTACTCCCATATGAACAAGCAATGATTGGGGAAGATTCCACTTATAGACTATGGTATGATTGTTGTGCTCATATATTATGGGTCGATGAATGCACCAAGTAGCTTGATGGTGCACATATTGAGTTCTTGAGAATTGTCACTAATCCTTTGGATCTCAAGGCACCATAATTTCAATGCCCATACCTTTTCTTGTTTGTTCAGTTATGGAAAACCTTAAGGTTTACTTCTTCAAAAATCATAGAAACAAAAAGCACCTTATGGGCTGAAGACACATCCATTTGATGTTATCTAGGTAAGTCATGCTTAAGCTTTAAATAAAGATGAAGGATTTCCCAACAGTTATTAGTTTTTCCAGCTAGATTTGGAAATTGGCCTTACATATAATTGTTTTCACATACTAACCCTTGTTGTTAACACTATAAACATAGCCACACTTTTAACAAATGAATTTACAGCCACTGCATTATACTGAGGGATTTCATTTGATTTGTTTCTTTATATTTTTTAAATCACCTTCTTGCTAAAGTTGGATGAATCTTTTGGGGATTATTTTAGTATGTACTTGCTACACAAAAGATATGTTAGTTTTTCTTTATTGGCTTTTCATGTCTGTGGTCCTTTCATATGAATTTAATCCATGATTGGAATTGTCATTAAATATGTTAAAAATGTCAATAATGGATTCAGGTTATGCTTTAACAATAATTATAAAAAAAATCCCTCCTTATGAGTGGTATGTTCATCCCTCTATGTGACTGGGATTTATGAGGCACTTTCAGCTAATATATGTATGGTTGCTCTATTTTTGCAAGTATTATAGTTTGGTTACTCGTATCCTCCATGGTACAAACTAGAAAGTGGGAGAATGAATACGATATGATAAGGAGGTATGGAGTCAAGAAATATTGATTATTTATATTAGTTGATTGACGAGTTATTTAAACCTGAGCTAGTAATATTTGAATTTGTAATGTTGATTTAGTTGGCAGAGAAGCTACTAAAAATCTATGTTATGATAATAATCATTCCATTCTTCACTTAATACTTTGTTAGAAAACTTCAAGGTCAACATTATCCTATTATTTACTCTCACTATAGAGCGGTTGTATCATAATCTCTACACATAGGTGTCATTTTGGTCAAGTTATTTAGTCAATTGACATTTTTCATTCAAATGACTCTGTTCTTGCCACTTGGATGTGTATTGTGGAACTACCAATACTGAGAAATAGTTGTTTTAACCTTTTCATTGATTTGAAGTAATTTCATTTATTTAATTTTGAAATAACCAAGACCTTTTTCAATCAATTTCTTCTAATGGGATTCAATACGTTAGTCGTGTTTCCCATGTTCTTTCTTAGAGACGATGTCGTTTCCATAAATTTGGTAAGGAAATTACATAGGACATCTAATGGTATGAGATTTAAGTATTGGAAATTCCATGATGAACGAAATATATCATAGAACAATATTTCATTATGAAAGCTTGTTACAAGCTAGGAAAGGGGTCTATTAGTTCAACCGGAAATAAATTAGGGTAAAAGGTCAATGAATAAAACTTAACAATAATGGGGATAGAGGTATTGTAATGGAGATATTTAGTAATTGTTTTTGTTGTATCTTTTGATATCTCTGTGATGGAGCTATGATAATATTCACAAACAATTTTTAAATAGTTGTGTACTCTGCAATTATCATCTACCCTTTCATATGTGGCATGGTATAAGATTTAGCATGTTGACCTCTTTAATGTAGATTTTTCCTATTGTGTTACTGGTGACTTGCATTTACATGGACACGTTTTCTTGAATATACTACAACTTCTCTACGTTGAGACTACTGTATCATGTAATGTAGCTTCTCTAGGCTGAGACTGTTGTATCATGTAATTTGTTGTATCGTGTAAGCTAGTTGAGACTGATGATAACTTGAATTAGTTACCAATTTATTGTAGAACTTGAGGTCGATTGCTTGCCTTCAAATTACAAATGGGATGATTTTTTCATCTTCATTCTTAACCCGGTAATGATAACCTAAAGCATGGTGGTGAATTATTGTTGTGAGTCCATTATGCAGAATGTTCACAATTTGTGATCAAGAAGATTATGCAATTTCGAATTACAATTGTAATTTTAACTAAAGCTTCATGTAACTTTTAATTTACCAATGGTGCATGGAAATCATAAGAAACATTCACAATAGAATATGAAGAACAATTGGGTAACTTCTTCATATGCATTAAAAATTGCTTCTACTACTTAATGTCAATTACAAGCATAAAATTAGTTGGATCTCAATTATATCTTAAACCAAATTTTTATTTTATTTATTATTATTAATATTATTATATTTTATTGTATCCTACCTCATTTTGTTGCTAGCATTGTAACCAAAAACGTTGTGCGATGAAATTAATACTAACATGTAATATTGATTTTTTTTTCAAGAATGTTATAGGTAATGACCTCAGATATGATGATTGAGACTATGTTGAACGTACATCAGATATAGGAGATGATGAAGATGAAGATGGTGATAGCGTTGGTGATGATGATGATGGTGATAACATTGGTGATGATGATGTGGATGAAACTGATCAGGATGATGATCATGTTAATGATCATGAGAATGATCTTAACTATGATGGTGGTGGTACAACTAGCTAGTGATATCTTGATGATATTGGAAATTCCTATTTTTAGATGGATGTTTGTGAATTTACCTTAGAATAATGATATCTATGAAACATTTTGATTTGGTTATCATACATTGAATTTTAGTTGATTCGATTAAATATGATGATGATATTATCATTATTATCTTGTTACTTTATAGATATGTATTGAGAATTATCAACATTATTTTGATGAAGAATTATTATGTATGATATATCACTATCTTTGGACAGATGTTGTGAATTTACCTTAGTAATGATATTCATGGAATATTTTGATCTAGTAATCACACATTTGAATTTTAGTTAATTTGATTGAAGATGATGATGATATTATTAGTATTATCTTGTTAGTTTATATATGTGTTCAAAATTGTTAGTGTTTTTTGATGGAGAATCATTAAGTACAATGATAATACTATTTTTGGGTAAATTTGTGAACCTACCTTGGAATAATGATATTTGTGATTGGTATTTATTTAGTAGTCATAAATGTATATTGAAAATTGTTAATGATTTTTTGATGGAGAATTATTATATATGATGATAATGTTAATTTTTGGATGGATTTTGTGAGTCTCCCTTAAATTTCTTGACAAAAACTATGTTATCAATTTGAACTTTCATATTTTCTTTAATGATACTTATAAACTGTAATATATTTCACTATGTAATTGAAATTAGTAAAATTAACCCATAAATGGGGTCATAAATGGAAAGAACAATACACTCTAAACAAGAAGCCAAATGTGGATGTAAATGTGGTGTAACCATGGATGTAAAATTGAGAGTAGAATTGGATGTTAAACTAGGCATCAAAACAAGATGCAAACAAAGCCATAAAAAGGGTTTTAAATTAGAAGTAAAAAAGGGTGTAACACTAGAAACAAAGAAGGGAACCAAACATGGCATAGAAAAGGATACCAATTTACTGAGCGCAAATAAAGACACAGAAATGGATACCAAACTAAATGCAAAAATGACAAACAACTAGACATAAATTGGATGCAAAAGAGGATGCCAAGTTGGGTGCGAAAGATAAGCAAAAAACTATGCAAATTTAGATACCAAATGAGGATACAAAAAATGGTGTAAAATTGGGATGAAAAATTAGGCACAAAAGAGGATGTAAAAAAGACACAAAAAAGATGCAAAATGGGGATAAGAAAAGGATGAAACCAATGACACTATATTGGATGCCAAAAATAATGCATAACTAGATGAAAATTCAGACTCAAACCTAGGTGCAAAATGAGATGTTAATGTGGACACAAAATGAGGCAAGAAAAATGATGGACAGTGTGGATGCCAAAAAAGATGCAAAATTAGACAGCAAAAAGGGTGCAAAAATGGTTGTAAGAAATGATGAAAAATTGGACACATAAGTAAACATTAAAAATGTGTAAAAATGGGCATAAAAATGTCTTCAAAATTGGACACGAATTAAGGTGCAAAAAGCAATGCAAAACTTGGTGCAAAAATAAATGAAAAACTAGACGTAAAAAATGGTTCAAAATTGAAAGTAACATTAGACACAAAAAGGGATGCAAAGACGGATGCATCACATGGCTCAACATAGGATGCAAATCTAAATGAAAATTTGGATGCTCAAAAGGATGTAAAATTGGAAGCGAGAAATGGTGTTAAAAACGATGTAAATTTGGATGCAACAAATGATGCAAAATATGGTGCAAAAAAGGGAAAAAAATCAATTGCAAAAGTGGATGAAATAAGTTATACAAAACAAGATGAAAAAATCGACACAAAAATGATGCAAAATTTGGTGCTAAATCATATTTTATATATGATGCAAATTAGGACGCAAAAAATGGTGCAAATATAGGTACACAATTAGAAGAAAGAACTGGTGTAAGACTATATGCAAAACTTGGCACAAACTAGATGCTTAAAAAGGCGCTAAATTGAATGCAAAAGATGGTGTAAAACCTGATGCAAATGATGACGTAAAACTAGAAACAAAGAATGACACAAAACTGCAAGTAAAAAATGATGCAAAAATTGGCACAGAACTAGAAGCAAAACTATCGTAAAACTAGATGTAAATCCTGGTGCAAAATTGGAAGGAAAAGTTGTCGTAAAACGAGGTGAATAACTAAACGTGGAAAGTGGTGAAAAATTATACGCAAAACATGGCACAAAACTAGATGCAAAATCTGAAGCAAAAAAGGATGCAAAATTTGGTGTAAAAGAAGATACAAAAATTGGCACAAAAAAGGCACTTTAAAAATTGTACAATAGAGTCAGATTTAATGCGAGGATGCTCATCCCAATTGGAAAAAAAATACACTAAAATCTAGTGCTAAATTTGGTGCAAATTGTCTATTTTGTTGTAGTGAAAGCCCAAAACAAGCTTGGATGCCTTAGAGTTTCTTCACTAATACCTTGAGAAAATTTCCTATGTCCACCAACCTGTCGAGGGCTTCATGAAGATTAAACCACTTCCACCCCAAACCCTTGGAAATATCCCTGATACCATCTCACGTCATTCCAAAACCTTCTCACAATCCAAAGCTCAACAAGAAAATAATCCCATCACACCATGGCTATCTAGGAAATGGCAAGGTAAGGTTGAAACCACTGTCAAACCCAGCAAAACCCATGCTAATGATAACAAATGAACCAAATACACAAATGCATGTACCATACATTCACACCTCAACTAGGAAATCACACATGCAACTTGTTACCTAGAAAATGTTCCCATTGAAGCTGGTTGATCCAACCATCCTTGTTTGTCCTTTGCTTTCCTTATCATTCCTTTGCTTGCTATGTTTCTCCTCTTGATGCTCTTCTCTCTCTCTCTGAAACTAATTCCAAAGAAAAACTGACAAAATGCTCCAAGGTGATCCTCTGATGTCTTTTTATTATTGATGTCGTTAATTTCTTCATTCTCCATCATTTTTTCTTCAATTTTCCTCCTCATGCAAATTTGTGACCCTTCATCTCCCTTTTCTCCTATTTTCCTTTATTTTCATAAATAAATGTCAATTAATGCCTCTTTTCCTTTTCAAATGTCTTTGCTAATTTCCTTGTCCATAAATAAACTGGAGTGACCCCCACTAGGAAGTTTTTCCAAACATTCAACTTGGAATACGTGTCTAATATTAAATCAAATACTATAAATCTTAATTTTATAAAATCCAACATTCCAAACCCTAAGATTCATGTTATATCCCTAAGATTAATATTATAAACCTTACAATAAATATTTTAAACCATAAGATTAATATTATAAATAGCGGTATTAATATTATAAATCCAAGGGGAAATAAACACAAGAGAAAAATATTAAACCCAAAGATTAATAATAATAAACCCGAGGGATGAATATTATAAACCCAAGGGAAAATAAGTTAAATGAAAAAACACTAAACCATAAGATGAAAATGTTACATTATTAATAAGAACAATGTGATACATCATGATATTAAACGTTAATATTAAACTAAATACTATAAACCCTAACATCATCAAACCCAATATTATAAGCCCTAAGGTTAAATTTATAAACCCTAAAATTAGTATTATAAATTCTAATAATAAGAAACCTATGTATTAAAAACCCAATGGATTAATATTATAAACCCAAGGGATTAATGAACCCAACTAATTATTAATATTCTAAACCCAAGATATTAAAAGAGGGATTAATGAACCCAATTAATTATTAGTATTAAAACCCCAAGGGATTAATATTATAAACCAAAGGGATTAATGAACCAAACTAATTATTCATATTATAAACCTGAGGGATTAATGAACCCAACTAATTATTAGTATTATAAACCGAAGCGATTAATTAACCCAATAAATTAATATTATAAACTCAAGGGATTGGTAAATCCAAGGGACTAGTATTATAAACCTTGATGATTAATATTATAAGCCCTAATATTACAAATTGTGAATCCAAGAGATTAATATTAATATTACACCTAAGATATTAATATTCTAATCCAAGGAATTAATAAACCAAAGGAATTTGTATTATAAACCTAATGGATTATAAACCCAAGAGATTTAAATTAAAACCTAGGATTAATATTATAAACCTTAAGAATAATATTATATCCTAGAAATATGAACCCTTAGATTAATAAACCCAAGGGATTGATATCATAAATGAAAGCGACTAATAAACCCAAGGGATCATAAACCCATGGGAATAATATTAAACATAAATAATCAACATTATAAACCCCAAGGATATAAACCCTATGGTAAATATTATAAACCCTAAAATAAACATTAAAATCCAAGATTATTATTATAAACCTTACGATCAACATTATAAACCTATCTGATTAATAAACCCAGGGTATTTAATACTATAAATCCTAAGAGACTAGTAAACCTAAGGAATTAATATTATAAACCTAAGGGATTGATAAACCCAAAGAATTAATATTAAAAATCCAAGGGATTGATATATCGAGAGGATTGGATGAAAAAGCCAATTACGAGACCAGATTACGGAAGTGCGAGCGACTAGGGTTGCAGTTTTCTAAAGGGGATTTTCTCCATGGACAGCTACAGAGGAGGGAGATCCACTCCCTCCTACAAGGAGGTAGTGGACAACAAGGGCAAGAAACCTCCAGAAACAGGCAGAAGTAACACTAAGAAAGGAAGAAGAAACAGGGAGGAGGAAACAGAAAGCACCAAAACAAAGGAGAATGATGGCACAAAATACAAGGAGGAAAATGACAAAAAACAGGGAACAAAAGACAAGAATCAAAAGGGACCGTGCAAACCCAAAGCTAAAATCACTCCCAGAGTAGTTTTAAATGATCGAGCACTACAGACGCACAGGGATCACATGCAAACTTATGCAATCATTTGCAAATTCATGGGGCTATGGCTCACTGAAAAGGCTTTACAAAAATGGATCAGATACCACTGGAAGCCTAAAGGAAGCATTGATCTTCATCTAGGATCCAAGGGATTCTTCACTGTGGTGTTCGCTAACATTGAAGATAAAGACAATGTTTTTGAAGGTGGGCCCTACTTCTATGTAGCAGCAGGGCTCTATATGTGACCATGGATGATGAATATCATACCGGAGCGGGAAACTTTTACTTCAGTCCTAGTTTAGGTAAGACTCTATTCTCTACCCCTTGATTATTGGCAAATAGAATCGCTAACTGCCATAGGCAATAAACTAGGAAGGTTTGTCAAAACTTTTGAAGCCACAAGGATGGGAAAATATACCTCCTTTGCTAGGATCTGTGTAGAGATGGATCTATCTAGACCTCTTCCAGATGAGATCATCTTGGAGGTTTTGATGAGGAATGGGTGCAGACAGTTGACTACGAGCATATTCCATTTAGATGTCCTAAATGTGATGAACATGGACACCTTCTAAGAGATTGCCTCTCAGTAAAGTAGAGAACAAAAGCAAATCTTACACAATGAAAGACACAGACAGCTTTCACAAAGTAGTTCATAAAAGAAAAAGTGGCAAAAAAGGGCCAAAGCAACACCAAAGTGAAGGACAAAAGGTTAGACCGAATCAGTTCCAAGTTCTTGAAGAGGAGGAAGAAATAGTAGTTGAAGATCAAGTAATGAATGATGGTTATGATAATAAGGAGAAGGAAGAAGAACGTGATCAGGAACAGGTAAACGAAAAACAGAAAGGAATCATGATGAGTGAATTAGAGATAGAAATGGATTAGGAAATGACCCAGAGTGAGATGGAAATGGAGGACAATGAGCTACAAGAGATTCTTGACAGAGAAAATATGGATCTAGAAGGGTTCTTGAGTAAGGGAATAACTGGTGGGGTAGAATCTCTACCACAAGAAGGGTGCAATCAAATAAAGCAGTTATTCTTATGGAAAACTCAAGCAAAGGGTTTGGAGGAAGCAAACAACATTGAAAGACAAGGTAAGGAAGGTGTGAAAGCAGTAAAAATGACTCCAAGGTTAGCACCGAAAAATCCAGGAAAAAAAAGAGGCAGGAAAAAGCAGAAGGAGCTATTGATGGAATGTGGTAAGCTCATGGTAGACTTAGGTGAGATGAAAGATCTAGCCAATTACTCCTTTACCAATCTGTAATTATGAAGTTCACAACTTGGAACATCAGAGGTCTAGGCAGCAAGAGAAAACAGAGAATGTTGAATAACAGAATGAAACAAGCAGCTCCGGATATAATTTTCATCCAAGAAACGAAATGATCCGTTCAAAAATTAAGGAAAATCCATAGTAAATGGCTAAGCAGATTTGAGTTTCTAGAAGTTAAAGAAGAAAATACTGTAGGGGGTATCCTCACCCTTTGGAATCCCCAAAAAATAGGAAGAGTTGATGCGGAGGCAACAAGGAATTATTTATCAGTGATTATACAGCCTGTCGGAGACAGGGACACTTATCTAGTTATGAATGTTTATGGCCCTCAAAGGTTAGATAACAAAATCAGGTTTATTGATTCCTTGGTGGATCTTAAGACTAGACATGCAGGGTTACCTTGGGTTATAGGAGGGTACTTCAATATCACTAGATCTCTCATAGAGAAAAAAGGGGGTACAAGAGCACTAAATAAAGATTCCTCAGCCTTCCAAATCTTTTCAAAAAACATGAAGCTTGTTGATATTGAGACAAACAATGGCCTATGTACATGGAACAACAAAAGAGGAGGGGATTCCCAAGTAGCTTCCAAGCTAGATAGATTTATGATCTCTGAGGATCTCATGCTTCTAGACAAGGAAATAATAGCAGGAATTCTTCCTTTTGGAGGCTCAGATCATTGGCCGGTTCAAATGGAGATCAAGGGAATTGGAACCCCAAGAAACAAACCTTTCAGATTTGAAAATATTTGGCTTTCACACCCAGAATTCATCAGCAACATTGAAAAATGGTGGGTGGAGGACTTGTAGATTCAGGGTTCAACTATGTTCCTGCTACACAAAAGATTAAAACACATCAAGCTGAAGCTAAAAGATTGGAACAAGAAGGAATTTGGCAATATTTTTTCAAATAAGAAAATTGTGGAAAACAAAATTCTAGAGCTCAATCAAGCTTTGATCAAGGAAGGCTTTGATAAAGACAAAAATGATTAAGCAGAGAAACATCATCAAGGATGGGAAAAACTGTGTCAACAAGAGGAAATTTTTTGGAAACAAAAATCTAGGGTTCAATGGCTAAAAGAAGGAGAACATAACACTAAATTTTTCCATAGATCCACCATTGCAAATAGAACTCACAACAGAATCTCTTCGATCAAGAATGAGGAGGGCCAGATTCATCAATCCCATGAGGAGATAGAAGCAGTGTTAGTAAAGCACTTTCGTGATATTTCCAAGGAAAACTTTTTAGCAAGGGAACCTTTCATCAAGGACTTCACTAAACATATCCCTAAGCTAGTATCTAGAGAGGATAATGGTAATCTCAACAGATCTGTAACTAAAAAGGAGGTCAATGACGTCCTCAAGGAAATGCAAAATGGCAAGGCTCTAGGTCCGAATGGATTCAATGTGGATTTCTTCAAAGCCTGTTGGACTATTGTCAAAAAGGATATTATTGAGGTAGTGGAAGATTCCAGGCTAAACAAAACCATTTTAAAAGCTCTCAATACCTCCTTCACCGCCCTTATTCCAAAACAGGATAATGCTCAAACGCCAGAAAGATATAGGCCCGTTGCTTTATGCAATGTAGTTTATAAGATAATTTCCAAGGTCATGGCTAATAGACTTAAACACTTGCTGCCTTTGCTTGTATCGGGGGAACAAACTGGTTATGTGGAAGGCAGACAAATTCTGGATAACATCATTCAAGCTCACGAGGTGGTTCACTCATTAACAAGTAATAAGAAAGTGGGTATGATCATGCAATTGGACATAGCCAAAGCATATGACAAAGTGAACTGGATATATATCAAGAAAGTGCTTACAGTGTTTGGTTTTGATCATAATTGGGTAAGATGGGTCATGGCCCTGGTAACTTCATCCAACTTTTCAATTTTAGTTAATGGCTCTCCCTCTCAAATTTTTCTTCCTTCTAGGGGACTCAGACAGGGAGATCCTCTCTCTCCTTTTCTCTTCATCCTCATGATGGAAGGGCTAGGGTGGTCTACTAAGAATGCTAGAGCAATGGGCAAAATTCAAGGACTCCAACTTTTGGAGAATGGTCAAGTTCCGACTCATCAATAGTTTGTAGATGATACCATGTTACAAGGAATTACCACAGTCAAGGAAGCACTTGCATACAAACAAATTTTGAATGACTTTGCTATGGCAATAGGTATGGAAGTCAATCTTTCCAAATCAAAAAACTTTTTCTTTAATACCCATATTGCCATTCAGAGAAATGTCTCCAGAATTCTAGGCTTTCAAGGAGAATCCCTACCCTCTAAGTATTTGGGAGTTCCTCTAATGGCTAAACCTCGGCACGAAAGCATATGGGATCCATTAATAATCAAAATGCAAGACAAGGTCAAGAAATGGACAATCAGATCTTTAAATCTGGCTGGTAGACTGGTTCTTACAAAGGCAGTGCTCCAAGCTATCCCAATCTTTATGCTATCAGCCCCCCCATCTCCAATAGGAGTCTTACAGCAGTTTATAGATATTCAAAGAGATTTTCCTTGGGGAAAAGAGGAAATAAGGAAAAAATGGGCTTTAGTCTCATGGGATAAGATCTGTAAACCCAAGAACCAAGGAGGCCTAGGCTTGGATAATCTAGAAATTCTCAGTGAGACTTTAGGGGCCAAACTTTGGTGGGGGTGGGTTAAGGATCCTAAGGTTCAAAGGGCAAGCATCTGGAAGGAGAAATATGCCAGCGCATGGCCTTCTTTTGATATCATAAGAATGTCTAGAATTATGAAGGGCTCTCCCATATGGAACAAGGCTTGGGAGAATAGAGGAGTGGTTCAACAAAACAGTTTATGGGAAATCAGAGAGGTGATCTGGCACTTTTCTGGGAGGACAAATGGCAACAAGAACCTACTCTATTGAAAGAGAAATTTTTGGGCCTCAAGCATGAGATAGACAACCAAGGATTAGTAAAGGTAAAAGACTTTTGGGAGCATTCTCACAATGCAGGAAAATGGAGAACACGAAGGAAAATAGATGGAAGAGAGGATAGAACCCTCAACAGTAGAGCAGAGTCCCTTAAGAGGATGTTAGATCAGAGGATGATTTTAGTAACTGAAGGGCAGGATCAGCTAAGATGGGGTAACAACAAAGAGGGAAACTTTAATATCAAGGAAGCAAATGGCATTCTCCTTGATCTGGAATCCCAAGTTCCAAATAGAACTTGGCAGAAGATATGGAGGCACAAAGGTTGGATGAAAATCAAACTCTTTATGTGGTTGGTTCACCACAGGAAAATCTTAACCTCAGACTGTTAGCCTCCTGCTGCAGCAGGTTACTCATATTTCATGATTGACATTTTCACAGGCCAAATATGTCATACTTTGCATGCTGCAATGCTCCATATTTGCTAAACAGTCACCAAGCAAAGAAGGCTACTCAGAGTTCATCTCACTGCTTTCTAATTTTGAAGAGTCATTCCAGTTTTGTAGAATTTTCAGCTAAAGGGAGGTCCAAACAGCTTAATCTTGGTCTCCCTAGGTTTCAATTTCCTGTTTTAGAATGTAGAGAATGAAAATCTGTCCAAACAGCTTAATCTTGGCAGATTCTTAGATAGGTAGAGAATCAAAGGAAGCCCAACTGCTTAATCTGGGCCCTTGGAAGAAATAAGGGTAGTTTGTAGATAGGAAAGCATAAAAAGAAAAAATTGAAATGTTGGGTCTGCAAGTCTAAGTGCACCCAAACCAAAAGAAGAAAAAATGTTAGGTAAGTAGGCTGGGTAGGTAGTTTTGAAGGTGTAGAATCTTCATTTCTGTTCATTTCTATGTTCTAAAGTATCATCTCTACTCAGGTCACAGTCATCAGGCATTTTTCATGTGAAGGAGCTCGAATCAGGAATAACTAACTTCCCTTTCTTCCTCTTCCCCAAATCATTAACTAATTTCCCCAAAAAGAGGTCAAGATCTGCTTGATATCTCTTAGTTTCATAATTCTCCATGTCATTAGCTTGGGTGAAGATCTGCTTCACTCAAAGAGGATCCATACTTTCTCTATAATGTTCTATCTCCCCTTTGAAGCCTAAGATCTCTAAAACTTAGCGCTTTCTTGTCATCTCCATATTAACTTCTGACATTATTATTTAACTCCCTATGTTTTTCCCATCACCCTACTAAAACTATGTAGACAATCCCCTTATGTAAATATCCCCTCCCCCTGGTTGAAATATAACCATAAGTACTTCTCTGGGAATTACTAAGTCACTTGGACTTTAGTAAGAACCCTCCCTCTGCATAAATTTCCATTCCCAGGTGTTCGGACCCCTCCCAAACACTAAGAAAACCCTGTCCAAATGTTAAAAACCCCCCAGCGCATTTTTTCCTTGGAAATTATTAATGTTTGTTTGATAGATTTCCACTACGCAAAACCCATTTAACCGATTTCCTAAAGTATAAAACCCACAGCGCCGTGGGAAATTAAACCTTTAACGCGCGCGCGCTTTTACTAAACCCCACGCATCTCCATTTCCCAAACACCGTCAGATCGCCTCCCCCAGATCCGACGGCCCTTGTTCACATCGGGCGCCCCATTGTGGTGGTAGGTTACCACCCGACGTCCGACGGTTTTACCGTCGTACACCGGGACAGGTGGCGGCCTCCCATTGCATTGGGCCACCCCTGATAGAAACCACCTCCGTACCAAAGGCGGTCCGATGCGCAGGCAAAACCACCCTCCCCTCACGTAACAGGAGCGCCACCTCACCCTGCCACATCACCTCACACAGCCTGCGCCCGGCCCACGTCACCCTGCCACGTGTCTCTGCCACGTCACCCCGCCGTACAGCCACGTCACCTTGATGACGTCATCATGCTGACGTCATATCTGTACCAAAGGACCCCACTGCTGACATCAGCAGCCAAAAAAACCAAAAATTCGTGCAAGCGCAAAAGTCGAGTTTTAGAGCTCCGAAATGAGAAACGGAGGCAGTTTTCGATGCACGATTAGTGCGAATAGGCCATATTGGGGAATATTTAGGGAATCTTTTGATTCCTTGGCCCTTTTTGCGCCGAAAAGGCCAGAAATTGCCTAATTTTGCCAAATTAAATGGATTTGAAGACAGGAAGAGTCCAGGAATAGAAATTAAAGAGTATCAGATCAAATTTGCAGACAGAAAGCACGTCAAAGAGTATCAGGAAGTGGCGAAGACCATCAATGTAGCAGAAAATTGTATCAGAGGAGATTTTCTCAGGGCTCGAGGCAAATCCAACATTAAAACGAAAGCTCTGAAAGTCAAGAAGCAAATGAAGACGCATTGAAAGCTCACTAGCATAAATGACTGCACATTAAACTCACGGAAGATCAGTGGACCAGAACTCAAAGCACAATTATGACAGAACCACTGCACCAAATCCCACTGGACACCTCATCAACTCAACTTGATCCAATTGCCTCTATCGCAGCCCAAAGGACTTACTTGCATTTAATTCCATCAACGATTAGGTTTTAGGAAAAGCTTTTTTGGCAGACCTGTTTAGGTCAATTGTGATAAATGACTTCAGATATTTTGCTTATATATACCACCCTAAAAAATGGAGTAGGGGTTGTTTGGTTGGTTGATTAGCAAATCAGTTGTTTAATCTTTGGTATTCAGACATTTTTGTCAAGCAGAGACCCGCACTGTAACTGTCATATTTTCTATAATCAAAGACTGCTGAAAGCATGGATTCTGAAACTGTTTGATGTGTTTAATTGGCCGAGGATTAATTGTGGAATTCTTGTGCTTACATATGGTTCAATAAGTGTTTCTCAACTCTATTAGTTTTTCATTTTTATTTTATCATCATTCCGCCATCTAAATTGCAGAAAAGAAGAATAGCTTAGGATTTGCTTAATTGCACCTTAGGCTCAATTTCTGCAATTTTTTCATGTTTTCATCAGGAATAGTTATGAACATGCATACTTAAATGATCTTGTTTACATTGTTTCTTTCACTTATGAATGATAATTTGGGAATTCTTAGCTGCTCCTAGATAACCATTCTTTCACCTCTCCTCCCTGTCAGTTCTGATGAAAGATTCTTAATTGCCTTTCTTCCCTGACCGCCATTCCATCCTTCAGCAAATTGATCATTGTCTCATGTGTGGCTATCTCGCTCTGCAAGCCTCTTGTGACCAAGAAAATGCACCAGCAAGCCTTAATCCATGACTCCATGCCCAATGGTTTGAAACATAGCACACTTTACCTTGCCTCTCTGCTTGGAATTTCTACCTGGCATATACCTTCCATCCAAACAAAACAACAAAACCCCTGTACCCAACAACTAGCCTAAAACACCATCAACATAGTTAAATCATAAAGAGAGAGCCCTCTCTGATTGCAGGTGGGCTAGAACCTGCAATCCAAATATTGGTTTGTGGTTACCTCAGCCGTATCCCTACAGGAGCCTGGGGACAACCTAAGTGATAACATAATGGCGGCTCCACTAGGGACCTCCTCAGATAAAATCACTAAACCAGTCTGCAGCTGCACAGAGGAACAAACCGACCTTTGAAAGTCTCAGTCGACCTGTGTTTCTAAAAAAAATTCCCAAAAAAAAAAATAGATTAGAAGCTGGCTCCTAAAAAGCAAACGCGTAATACACGATCAAATCCTGATCCCAATCGCTCCGCTGTTTTTGAAAATCCGAATTTAATCCCTAAGATCATTAGAAAACAAAAGCAAAAAGAAGACCCAACTGCTACGAGTCCTGAAACATTTCAGCCATCAGTGTTCCAACCCCTGTCAAATTTTTATTTCGGTCAACCCCAAGTTCCCCTGGTTCACCACCCCTTTCTCCAAGTAGCTCTTCTTCACCTCCATCCTATACTCCTACTACCGTTAATACTCCTTCGACCCTAGTTGTTCCTGTTATCCCAGTTGCCCCAATTTTTCCACTTATCCCCATTATCATGGCTAATAGATATGCGCCCTTACAGCTGCCTGCTAATCCCGGGGCTATGCCTCAGGACTACCAGACA
>APFE031112229.1:0-10556 GCA_000404065.3 Pinus taeda | reverse complement strand
GGATCCCAAAATATTCTGGGAATCTACAATCGACTTAAAGATGGCAATGGTAGTCAAACTGTTATACGTTGCTTTCGGCACGTTGTCTAGTTGAATTTGAGTTAAATTTAGTTGGAATGATAAGTTTGATCTGAATCTACTTTACACGTGTTTTTTATAGCGCTGAATGAGCTTCTACATTCAAAAATAAATCTTAAATAACAAAAATATAAATATTTAATAACAAAAAGGATTCCATCAATAATTGTTTGGCCTAACTATAACTAAAAACTCCACAACTTAAGTCATTTCTTAAATTTATTAGCATTTAATCGGCTTAAAGTTGCATTTGTTTGGGGTTGAATTTTTAATTCTGCATCATTGTTCAACTTTTATAAAGATTGATGTTAACATGTAATTCTTTAATAGAGGTCTTATGTTGTAATTGCCCTTTTACAAATTTAGTTCTATTTAAAAACAAAATAAGTAAATGGTAGAGATTCCCACTTTTACTAAATATTCTCTGACGTTTTTCAATATATAAAGTTAAAATTTATCTCAAACACATTAATTTTATACAATTCTCTTCTTAGAAAGTCTAAAACATGTCTCTTCCTTTCATTCCTTTGTACCTCCTTTCCACATGTCCCTTCTTTTCATTTTATGTCCCTCCAATTCATTCTCCTTCACTTAGAGAATTAAAATTTATCTCAAACACACTAATTTTATACGATTCTCTTATTAGAAAATCTAAAACATGCCTCTTCCTTTCATTCCTTTGTACCTCTTTTCCACATGTCACTTGCTTTCATTTTCTGTCCCTCCAATTCATTCTCCTTCACTACAATTCCCTGTTTCATTCCTCTGGAGCCACCCTAATGAAACGATTTTAATCTTTATAGTTGTCTGAAATAATTATGTTGATTTTATATATGCATATATGTATGTATGTATGCATGTATGTTGTTGATTAACAAGGTCATTAGGATTGTTTTGTGCTAACGTTCACATGTATGTTGAGAAATACTTGAACAAAGTGAAAGAAATATTAATTGTCCCTTACTGTCATTGCATTATTGTTCTATCTTAAGTTATTATTGGTTGATGAAAAGCATTAATTGTTATTGAAATATTGCTAATTTAAGAATTGAATTGGGCTAAAGTAATTTAAAGGACATAGAGTGCTGAAAAGTTAACATTCTTGAATTCAACCCACAAGATGAGTTAAAACTCAACCCTTTTAGAGTCTTCTTCATATTTCCTACATGGTTAGTTGATTTTCCATGAATAATGATGTTTTATGTGGCATCCTCTCAAATTTGGTTGTCAATCACAGTAGGTCAACTTCTAGGAGTTATAGATTTCATGTACAAGTTCCGATTGAGGAAATTTGTGTGTTTTAGAAAGGTATTGATGTGTAAATTATGCAATCTAGGTGCATAGTAAGTTTATGACCACAAAAATCATCATTTAAGGCCTCAAAATCGCTCTTGAAACTTTTCTTCCAAAAAATTTCAAGCTAGGACCATTGATAAAAATGATCGTAAAAGTTGTTTAGAAGTTGTTCCTCCAAACTTTCCACTCCAAAAGAATTCAGATGGATGAAAAATGACATCATCATCCAATCCATTAAAAGATCATTATTTCTATAAACCCTAATAGCAACTATAATTTCATCAATATTAACTTGGATAAAGTATTGTAAGTCCCTAAAACACTTCTTTGTACGCAGAAGTTGAAAGTTCGAATGTTCAATTTTCTCAACACATGGATATTATTATGGATAAATATTTCTGGTATTCAATTTTCAATGCTCTATATATATATATATATATATATAATATATATATATATATATATATATATGTTGTCAATATTATTCTTCTATCGTTTGATGTAATTAATTGGTATGATTAATATTAATGTGCAAAATAAGTTTATAAGGATTTGGTGGAAGAAAACAAAATCAAATTATGAAATATCATTTTACTAAATAAGAAGGGCCTTAAGTTTTGAGTGAGGAATATTGTGTAGGGAAGCTAATTTTAATAACTACAAATACATTAGATACAAAGGCTAAGGTTGAATTAGAGGAAGTCCCTACATAAGCATGTGAAGCAAATCTGCAAAAATAACATAAATATGAAGAAGAATATAATGAGTTATATTATTCAAAGGAACCACATGTTCAAGATACAAATCCCAAAAGCCAATAACAAAGGTTGTTGCATATCACCATCCACAACAACTTGAGAAAAAAATTAATCAAGGAAATGTTGTGAGAATTAGAAAACTTACTTTGGACCCATATGGAACCAAAAATATGTCCATAACATGGAACCAAAGGAGAAACTATAATCAAGATTGAGGTGGCAAGAAAGTGGTTTGACTACATGTTAACATTTCATTAGGATAGATGGATGCTCATCCTTGCTACCAATTGACTACATTACTTAGTGGATCACGTTATATTGACTTTTTCCGTATTTCAAGGATTAAATATGTCAAGGAAAATGAACTGTAAAATACTTAGGGTGTATAATATTGAGTACTTATTAAGGTATCCAAAGGCATAATAACTATAATATCGCCATAATTATAAAATACGCCCACTATGTAGTTAGACGAAATAACATAATAATAAGAGGCAATGAGAATAAATCTAAAATCATACTTATGATAAACTAAATATACATCCAAAATATAATTGGTTAAATGGTTGTTAGTGGGTTTAATTCCATCTCCACCCAGGTTCTATTCTTAGAACATGATATCCTATGTGACAAAAAGTTGAACAGGTAGAAAATTGTGACGAGTAATTCCTATATGTTCAAAGTGACAAGAAAATTTGAATATCTTAATATTGAGGTGAATAAAGGCAATTGTGGTGATTTGGTCTTGTGTCTTGCCTAGAATAATCCTCCAAAGTTACCAATTCATCAGTTACTATATATATATATATAAAATTGTATTGAGATATTTTGAAATTTGGGCATTATGTTATTGTAACAAGAATGAATTATCTAATAATTCATTATATAAGAAGTATGCGACAATGTTACTTTACGTTAATGATTTATACAAAATGTCTACAACTACCATAATTTTCTCTCTAAATCATAATCTAATTGAATATTTAATCAAAACATTATAAAAAAATTAAAAAATATTAATTTTTGTATCAAGTTATTTATTTCTCTTTTACAATATTAAAAAATATTTAAACAAAATCACAAAATTCTCATGAAATAAACATTATAAAGTTCGTGAAAATCAATGGATATGGAATTAACCAATCCTATAAATTAGAGCTGATTTTAAAAATAAGCTTGGAAATTCCTAATAATTAGTTTTCATATTATTGCTTATTTAACCTACTTCATTATAGTATTCATGATAGATAGCACAGTGCAAAAGTTATGCTTATTTAACCTACTTCATTATAGTATTCATGATAGATAGCACAGTGCAAAAGTTATTTTGGTAGATAGTACAGTGCAAAAGTTAATTTAAAAAAAGATGCACTATAATAAAGTATTCTCCAATTTTCTATTGTCAAATTTTTAGATTATTTAAATTTTTATTATTTTCTTTTTTCCGATCTGTTTTTATTAATTATCTATAAAGATATTTATACACAATACCATAAACAAATCTTAAATTTAACCTCAAGAACCCAAGAGACAACTTCTCATTAAAAAAAATCATCGAGGACCACAAGAAGATCAGAAAAAATCAAATAACTGGGAGGATATGTTTAGCTAGTTGTAGTTGAGTAATCAACATATTCTTATAAACTTCGACCATAGCTAGTTGTAGTTGAGTAATCAACATATTCTTATAAACTTCGACCATATGGCGTGAGAAAGACCGATTTTGAACATTGGAGGGTTTGGTTAGCCTAAGATATTGATTTCTTAAGTATCATAGCCGTCTTTATAAGCCTATTTAATGATAATTGCACAGTGTAACCTTCGTTTTCTTAAGTTGAGAAACTTTAGGTTTTGTGAATATTTAGATATTATTAAACAATGGGACACCATTTGTTCAGCAGAATGAAAACGAAGGTTTACCGTCCGCCTTCGTCTTTTAAGATACAATTTTGAGTGACAACGGCTTCAAACATAAAGCAGATCAATGGACATAGCTTGGAACTGATCATGTTTTTAACTTAGAAAAGAGAATTTTTTTTCTCAAGTACAATCGTTTCTAATTGGCGCTGACACGTCGAATTGTCTACTTCCAAACGTCATGAACCTCGATTCCCTTAATTCCAAAACTTTTCTGGCTGTGGCAATGCAAAATCATTTTGAATGAATGGATGTTCATTCAACTGCCAAATATCATCCTTCCACAGAGACCCATAGAAAACTTGAGTAGTGTCAGCATGGCTATACACAGCATCCAAATATATAATTTCCGGAATTGAATCTCCATCGGCATAGCTCATGATGATTCCAAGTTCATCCGGAGTAAACTGATCTACGAACAAATCAAGCTCTGCCCAAGCATCTTCGTAACATATGAAGTCTCCTATATCAGAAGTGACCGAGGTCACTTGAGAGTTCCGGTCTGCAGTTAATACGCTTTACTTTTTTGAACCCATCTGGTCAGCACTGCCCTCCTCCTCATCAGTGGAGTCGATAGTACGACCTGATTGGACCTTCAACCCAATTTCGTTATCCAGAGAATTCATAACCGCCTTGATCCCTACATAGCTGCAGATATTATCGATCTTATCAAGAGAGGGCATGAGATTATTGCCATTCCCTAATGTTAATCCGCCATTAATTCGCTTAGCGTCTGGCAAAGCCAACCAGCCATTCCAATACTCATCTCACCCTCGCTGGGAGGCTGCCATCCAGGGTTGAATTTGGATTTTTTTTTCTGAAATATTCATATATTTTTTTAAGTTATAGGTCTTTATACTTCTGGTTAATAAACTTAAAATGTTATTATTCTAGAATGATGTTTTGATAATAATTTAACTTTTTATTAATAAAGTTTGATTAAAAAATTATCCTTCAATAATACAACGATGTTATTTTTTTTACATATTTATTTTAATAAGAAAATGACCATAATGCAAAAATGAATTATTGAATCCGGAGAACACTCACAATAAAATCTCCATAACCCAGAAATCAAATTTTTTGTATGTGTTTGTTAGTACAACAACAATATTAGTATTATTCTCATCCATGCGTTTATATTTTCATGCACATTTTTTTTTCAATGGTTGTTTACCTAGAATTTGACTCAAAAAAAAAATCAATAGACCTCCAAACCATATTTTATTCACAAACCAATTCTAGCCATCACTATTGGGGAATATCAATCCATCAAAGAAAGATCCTCATCATCTCCATGGAATGTAACATATTCGTTGAAAATAAAAGGAGAGAGGTTCATGTCAAGTAGTGGCCCCTATAGAGCACAGTCAAGAGCTCAGGAAAGGAGATTCAAAACTTGGTTAAGAGTTGGGGAAGGTGACCTAAGATTTGGTTAAGAATCATATAACTATCCAATGGAAAAGACCTTCAAAGAGAAGATGAAATAAAGTAAAGTTATTGGATTTCATTTTCTTCCATTAGGTTTCCATAATAAATATTCTACCTTTTAATAAAACATAATATAACTTCTTTCACCACTTTAAGTCGAGGACTCTATATTAAGCTGAATGTGAATCATAGGAAAAGTACTTTTAATGACTCCATAGGTTTTTTTCCTCAACACAATCCAACATCTTTAGAGGAGTTGTTACACAATTTTTCCACACCTACATATGCATAAAATATTATTAAACAAATGAACTAAAATAAACACATAAACATAATTATTTATTAAAATGAAACCCAAAAGCAACAATGCATACATCTTTTACCCACTACACATAATGTGGAATGTACATCAACCACCACTATAAGGTTTAACCAGTGAAATTATCACCTCCTCTCCCATAGGATACCAAATGTAAACAATAAAAAAATGTTAAAAAACACCAATATCAAAGCCAAACAAAAAAACCAAATTCCACAAAAACATACGAGCAAGAACAAGAACAAAGAAACAACCACTAGCATAGCAAAAACATCGAAAAAAGAAAGAAACATAATAAGAAAAGGAAAGACAAATCAATAATGTACAATGGAATTGAGCTTAACTCAACAACCGACGATTCCTTGCTCTGTAATAATGTTCCTTTCTGCTCTGCTATGTTTAAATAGAGAAGGGATTAGAAGTATACAAAATGGAAGAAGATAAGAAAATGTGAATTTTCAACAATAGATTTAAACATTACATATAATGAACAAAGGTAATCAGTATACACACCTATGATGAACAAAGGATATTTACATACATTAAATCTAGTAGCCTCTTCTCAACAACTCCCATCCTGTGTCCCCCATCACTTGAGGGACTGAGCCACTACATCCTCCTGCTCCCGCTACCACCACGCTTATTCTCTAATGTTTATTGAGAAATGCATGTTGTTTCCTATTTTAGATAAGAAGGTCGGTGATGGTTCCTTTGGCTTCTCTTCAAATGACTTGTCCTTTCTCTATGCTTCTCTCCTGAAAATATTTAGAGTTTTTCGAGCCCATTTCACATTTGGTGGTACCCATGAGGGTTAGAAGATTAAAGGGTCAAATTACCCAACAACTTTCTGATGTGAAGCGTTCAAATTTCCCTTGCACTGTGCACATACCATCTATTAGTTGAGGTGTCAAGGAATCTTGTACAATGTCTATTCACCTAATCTTATAGAGTATTGATGGCCTACTGCATTTCATGGTTGGGACCACCAGGTCTGGCTCTACAACGACAACTAGAGAACTACCATCCCGCCCTCAATCTCCTAGAGGAAATGAACCAACATCACCATGCTCCCACCCCCATTTAGAAAATGTGGTGTTCCACAAAATAAGATTTATGAAAATTTCCATGGGCTTATAGTTCACCTCTTGGAAAACATCTTCATTGACATTTCGTACCTTCACATTTGGAAACCCCATGATCTTCAATTTGATAGCCATGGTGTGCATGAGTTTGCATTCTTCTTCGAGTTTAAGCCCCATCGCTTAGTCTGATGTGAACCAATGAGCCTTTCTCTGGCTCATGTTAGTTTTGGTGGGTCGTGGGGGGGGGGAGGGGGCGGGTGACAATTTACATAGCATATTCAAAACAAATGAAGAAATTTCAACTTTCAGCCCTATCGCTTAGTCTAATGTGCACCAATGAGCTTTTCTCTAGCTCATGTTGGTATTGGTGGGTCACCGGGGGGGGTGACAATTTAGGCAGCAAATTCAAAACAAGTGAAGAAATTTCAACTTTCATCTATTAATATCCATGTCATATTGCTAATTTGCTCCTAACTTCTATTTCAGTAATCTGCATTTAGTTTTGGTGTGATGTTAGTGACTTTGAATTAATGGTGTCATAGATAGATCCATTTTAATTCAAGATCTACCAAGAACCTAGAGGAATCAAATCTCTTTCAAGTGCAAATCTTTCCTCAAGTTTTACACTTGCATTTTGAGAGATTTGAACTAGCATTTTGAGATATTTGAACCACCTCAGTGCTTGGCGATCCAGAGTTAAAATGGGTTTATGCTAATTATAAGCCAATTTTAAACTATGAGTAAATCATAAATCCAAAATTGATTATTGACAAAATTAAATAACAATGAAAAATTAGATAATAAAATTGATTGTTTAAATTATAAACAAATTATAAATTTTTTAACTATAAAATAAACTTTAAAAAAATTTATATCATTTATTATTATTAACAAAATTGGATAAAACACAAATTTTAACTTTTTTAACTATAAGTAAATTTCTAAGAAAATTATATATCTCCCATTAGTTATTAGTAAAATTAAATAAAGCTTATAAGTAAATTTCTAAGACAATCATGTGTCACGTAATTATTACTAAAATTGAATAAAGCTTAAGCATAAGATATTCTACGTTTTTCTCGAAATTTTAAGATAAACCTTATATCTAATTATTCAACCGCTTAAAATAAAGACTTAATAACGTTTTCGGTAAAAACCAGACTGTCAAAACAACGTGTTATGAACTTTAATGCACGTCACAAAAGATTGTCACTTCAATTTTTCAAACATTAAATATGGTAAAATCGCTAGTGACGAGCAAATTTTCCCACTGTGATTAAAAAACAATAGATACAACAATACAAAGCCTTGTTTATATTATCCGACTTTTCCTTCTAGATTTAATGAAAGAGCCAAGTTGTCAGCCTAAAATTGGTCTACTATATATAGGTAGTTGGGAGAGGGAAAATTAGAAGAGATCTGGCTGAGGTAGAAGCTTCCCCAATAAATCCAACCTGACCCAACGTTATGCGTTTAGGAGCATTTTCCTTTTTCAAACTTTCTTGAAATGACATCCATAAAAGCCACGTAAAACCAATGCAATGCCCAATAACCGAAGGTGAGGTAAAACGACATTCGAAGGAGCCGTGTAATGACCTGCAGTTCATGGGCGCGCAGGTGAATGGGCGTGCGCACGAGTGAGGCTTGAACGAGCGACAGACGAGCTGAACGGACTGCACTTATAGGAAATGTGAACTTCCTGTAGTATGCGATAATACTTATGCACACATATGAAGGGTGAGCAATGACTTATATGTGTGGAGACATCACATAAAATATGTGGAGGCTGACCAACATGGAGAAGAGGGCTGACTTGAAGTTTTGGGTGATATGTGATGAAGCGTGGGCGTAGGGAGGTCGGATGGGCAAGCCACCACCACGCCCTACACTTGGTATAAGTTGGATGAGCGTGGAGCTCATTCCATCATAAAACAACTTGCTCATACATCTTCGCTAAGGCAAGGAGGCGCAGGTTTCTAGTGCGCAAGTCTAGGAGGAGGAGGCGCAGACTTCATATGCGCCCATTCTTGGTCAAGGCTGCATGGTGAGGCGCGGTAGTAGGTGAAGGTGCGGCCAGGAGCGCCCGGCGGTTGGGTGAGGGCGTGCATGAGTGTGTGGCACCCGCTTTGTGCAAGGACTTGGCACGGGTGTCTTGGTGGCTCGGGTGAGCGCCCGCCCATCGTGCAAGTGTGCATGGTGACTTGGTGGAGTGTTGAGATTGTGGATGGAGGTGTGTCTCGGTTGGAGGCGCCTGTGTGTGGCAACTTGGAGGCACGCCCGAGTTGGGCAAAACAACACGATCGTGCGACGAGGTGAATGAAGCATTGGTAAGTTGTGTGGCGACCGTGCGGAGGTGCCGACGAGCTAAGCAACCAAGTTTTGCCTTGGATTGTAAAATTAACTAAGTATGAAACTTGGGCTTTCCAAGTATACTTGTACATTGTAATTTGTTGTATAATATATTGTTGGGCAGACTCATTGTTCAGGGAGTTGCCCCTCCCTTTATATTGCGCAATTGTGTTCATCATTTATAATTGCTGTTGATAATGAATGTGTATGGGTGTTCATTGGTATAAAGGATAACGAAATAATACTTGGTTGAGAAACACAAACTAAGTAGGAATAAGTGGTTAGGCGTAGTCCACGAACATAAGTATTAGTGAAAAGAAAGTGTTCGGTGGTGCCGCACCTCGCCAAGAGCGGTTGAAAGACTACCGCTGGCCTGGGGCCATGACAGGTGGTATCAGAGCTGATATTTGGGTTGATGAAGAAGTAAAAGTGGTGACAGGTACTTGCAGGTGAAAGAGATTGGTAAACACTTCCTGATAAGTGTTGCATCAAGGACTTGGGTTGTAGGCATCTTGGTGAAGTTGTTGTATGGTCGAAACTAGATTGCAAAGAAGAAGGAGGCTGTTAGCAATGGCTGAATCTTAGGTTGGGTCTAGTCATGGTGTGAAGGACACTACTATTTGGTTCATTGAAAAGGTGTTGGAAAGGATGGAGACCTTAGAGGCTTACTGGAATAAGAAGATGGACTTGGTCATGAGAGATCAAGAGGTCAACTCGAAGGTGAAGGAAGAGCTCGAGGAACTCTGAACTCAACACGAGTACACTAATCTTATGTGTACACAACTTGAATTAAGGGTCAAGGAAGTTGAAGAAGCAAGGGACCAGGGTCTTGCAGAGATCGTGGACTTGAAGAAATCTCTTGACAAAGCTAGAGATGAGATCGCGGTGTTGAAGAAGGCTGTGAGGCATAACTCAGGTGGAGGAGTGCCTCATGTGGAAGTCAAGGAACCAGAATCTTACGATGGTACAAGCAGTGCAAAGACTCTTGGAAACTTTCTATGGGACATGGAGCAATACTTGGAAATATTGGGTCTATCTGATGATGAGACGAAGGTCAAGTTAGCTACTCAGTTCTTGACAAAGGATGCTAAGATGTGGTGCCGAAGACAGATGGATCAGATTGCGAGTGGCAGTGCTGGTGACATTACTTCGTGGGATGAGATGAAGGGAGCTTTGCAGGCCCATTTCGGTCATCAAGATAAAACGTGGGAAGCAAGGATGAAGATAAAGTTCATAAAGCAGACAGGGAACCTTCATACATATCAGCGGGAGTTTGCAAGTGCGGTCCTAGAACTTCTTGACATGGCGGAGAGGGACAAGGTGTTC
>APFE031112226.1:0-14049 GCA_000404065.3 Pinus taeda | reverse complement strand
TTATCTTGATCATCAGGGTGAACTAGAATTTGGTTGAATCCTGATAAGCCATCCAATAGAGATATCCTTGAAGCTCCCACTACTCTTTGTAAGATGTGATCCACTTTTGGCAGGGGGTAGTGGTATTTCAGAGAGACTTTGTTTAAATTTCTCAGATCAACACAAAGTCTTATCTCCCCAGTTTTCTTTCCTATAGGTACAAGGTTAGAAATCCATTCATAAAATCTTATAGGTGCAATGATTCCAGCTTCATACATTTGTTTTACTTCCTTTTCAATTAGGGGAAGAAGGACTGGATTCACTCTTCTCAGTTTTTGTTTAAAGGGTTTCTGGTTTTCTTTCAGGGGTATTGTGTGCTGGATAACTGTAGTATCATAGGATTTAAGTTCCTAATAACTCCAGGCAATCACATCTTGAAACTCTTTGAACAATTTAATATATTCTGATTTCTTATCAGGAGGTAAGGTTCTAGAAAGCTTGATCATTTTGGGATTTCCAGTGGTCCCAATATTACACTCCTCTATTTCTGCATTGATGGGTTGCATCTTTGGTTTCTTAGGGAGATCATTTGAATCAAAAATGCTTCTAAAGGAGGTAAGACCTGTGGGCAAGAAATTTATCCTTTAGTGGAATTACTTCAGTGTTTTCTTCAATTAATTTCTCAGAGATCTGCTAGTTTTAGCTTCTGTTAAATTTGGCGAGAGTCAAAGTTGTAGGATGTAAAATCAAATCTGTTGTTTTCAGGCTGTATACTTGTGGTTCAGTTCATCAATTTGGTGTTGATTCATCCCTAATGCTTGTGTCAATGTTTTTAAGTTTGAGAATCCTCTTCATGCGTCCAAAAAATTGTTTTTATCTGAGTATCATTCTCAAATACTTGCCAATTATCTACATTGTCTGGGACAGAAGGCCTATGTTTAATCTCAACAGTGAACTGGTGGTTAGGCCCAAAAGGAAGTTTACAGGTGCTCGCAAAAGTTACCAAACTATGAGCATGCAAGTTGTGGCTCCTAGGTATTTTGGTGAGCTGATATTCCAAGAAGTTGTTGAGCAAGTCTGTCACTGCTATCCTATAAGACCTTAACCTGGGATCATTTGTGACAAAAGTTCCCTTTATCTGTTGTATAATTAGGTCTGAATCACCTAATACGGAAAATTTGGTCACTCCTATATTCTTAATCAGTTTGAGACCTAGAAAAAGGGCTTCATACTCATCCATGTTATTTGTACATATGAAGTTGAGCCTATACGCATGACCTAGAGCATGGTCATTTTGAGTATTGTGTATCGAGATCCCTGCTCCTACTCCTAGCTTATTTACTGACCCGTCAAATTCTAAACACCACAAGGTCTCTTGACCAATGTTTCTTTCAATGGATTTACAAATTTGTTCATTGGGCTAGTCTAGTTTTGGTGATTCTTGTGATATATCAGCAGACTGTGTTGGTTTGATCACATCAGTGGTATTTTGATCTGAAGCTGTGGATTGTTTATTTATGTGCCCAGTTTCTGTTGTTTTTAGGAGCTTGACCTCAGTTTTGGGAGACATATCAGCATTGTACAGTATGAATGATTCCATGTCTGAATGAATGGAGTAGATTGGGAAATTTTGGGGATTCTCCTGACTGCTGACCACATATGTCATTAGTGTTTCTCGGTACAGTCTCTTTGGCTGGCCAAAGACTGAGATTGTGGCATATGACATGTCTAGTTGCAGAGATCCTTGGAGTTTGGCACCACATGATCTTGATAAGAGCATACCATATTTGGGTGGAATGTCAGCTACTACTACATCCATTAGAATTGTTTTGGCTAGATATTGGACTAGGGATACACAAAGGTCTTTGATCAGGCCTAAACATCTCACCTGGATGGAATCAAATGAAAACAAATCTTTATAGGGCCTGGTGATGTCTAGATCAAGTTTTTCCATTACTGATTTGGGCATTAGGTTATGAGAGGCCCCTGAATCAAACATGGCATTGTGTAGCACTTTTTCATGAATGTTTAGGCTTACATAGAATGGAGGGGTGCCTCCATCTACTGATTTGCCATTGACTTCTGAGCCAAAAATCAGCTCTGGTTGATCATCCAGAATATTAACTGCATCCCTATTCTCTGGTACTTGCAATGATCTATTAATTTGTTGTCTGAAGACCTCATTTTTGGCTAGTTCAAAAATAGGAATTTCTATTTTCAGTTTCCCAATTTCTGTCTCTAGATTGAAAGGTTTTTCCATCTGAACTTTTATATTGTGAGCAACAAGTTTTTCCTTTTCTGCTGAATTTTGGGTTACCTTGTCCTGGTGAGGTACACTGTTTTGGGGTATGCTTGGATTGGGTCTATTTTCTAGAGGCCTGCCCAAAATTTCTGTTGGAAGAAGTGGTGTAGATGTAGGTTTTACTGGAGGCTGTACATCAGATACATCTTCCACTGTGACCTCCCTTTGGAGTTTTTTATCTGAGGACTCTGTTAAGACAGCTTTATCACTAGATTTCTTGGGCAGTTTGGAGTTTGTTTGTTTGGTATTCTCAGGTACATCTATGGTTCTACTTCTTAACTTGTATTGTTTGTGTACTTCATAGACTGTTGTGTCATAGCCTTCTCTGAAATCAAATGACTCACCAGATTTTGCTTGGAACTGCTTGTATTCTTAGGCTTGTCGATCATCCTGTGTTACGAATACTTGTTGTTCACTATCCAAACCCATTATATTGATGTGGGCATCTTCTATTTGTCCACTAGTGGTTGAGGCCTCTGCATAGCTTTCTTGAAATGGAGATCTGATATTCTGATCAGGACTAGTCCTCCCAGCATTTGGGTTTTGGTTTTTCCTAAAATTGGGATTCCTAGTGGTGTTGCTTGTTTTCCCTTCCCAAGAGGACTTTCTCTCCATGGTCTCAACTCTATCTCCCAACCTTTCCATACCCTTCATGATTGCATCTAGCTTTTGGTCAAAGGTTGAGGGTTCCTCTTTAAATGTTTTTCTTCTTTCATTTTTTGCTCTGGTTCTCTTGGCAATCAGGTTTGCCTGCACACTCACAGCTATATTCTACATGTCTACAAGACTTGGAGGTTCTCTTTCTCTTAATTAATATGCCATATCTGAATCAAATCCATCTGGGAATTTGATCAAGGCCAGATCCGGGGGGGGTCTAGGTTCTGAGGAATGGCGTTGTATACATTGTTGAACCTAACACAGTAATCTTGAATTGTTTCTTGTGGACCCCTTCTCAAGTTATCATACTCAGTTAGTATGTGTAGAGGGTCTTTCTTCTTTTCCCATCTGTTTAAAAAACTTAGGTATAAGGCATCAGGATTGAGTATAGAATTTGCAGCTAGAGACCTAAACCAGTTCCTTACATCCCCTGTCAAACTTTGCACAAACATTTTCATTCTTACATCTTCCTCATCTATTTCATAGTTCTCAAAAATAGTCCTGCATTCTTTTGGTGTGTTGCTGGGCTGTATAAGTGCCAGTACCATCAAAGTAAGTGATTTTGCTTTGATAGTCTTGTGGCATAGCCCCTGGATTTGCAGGCAGGTGTAAAGGAGCATATCTAGCCATATTTGTAGGGATAAAAGGGACATCAAGAAGGAGTGGAGCCGCTAGAACAACAGGGATAATAGGAGTAAGGTGTGTTGGGGATGGAGGAGTGGGGAAACTACCTTGGGAAGTGGACGAGGAACTAGGGTAAGTAGGGGTTATGTGAGGGTGAAATGATGCTTTGACAGGAGTAGGAATATAGTTGTGCTGGATTGGTTCTGCATCTGAGTCTGAGAGTTCTCCTAGCTGTACTTGTTTCTTCAAGGTCTTGGGGATTAAATTGGGGTTTTCAAAGATAGCTGGGGAATTAGGGTCAGGGTTGGACCTAGTGTAACGAGATTTATTCTTTGGAGCCAGCTTCTGAGTTTTGATTCCTCGGTGTTGTATGAGAAGGTTTAAACATAAAGCTTATTCTTTGCAATTGGTAATTTGAAATAAGTCCCCAGCGGAGTTGCCATTGATGTTATCACTCAGGTTGTTCCCTGCTTCCTATGGGGAATACTGCCGAGGTAAACACTAACCAATCTTTTAGTTACAGGTCCTAGCCTACCTGTAACCAGAGAGGGCTCTCTCTTTATGATTTAGCTTTATTTGGTGGATGATTTTAGGCTAGTTATAGTATGTTGTTTTGTTTTGGTTTGGTGGGTTGGTGAATTCAAATAGAGTTAAGGTATAGATTACAGAACAGTTTGGTCCATTGGGCAATGGAGTTCAGGTAGTGTGCTGCTGAAGTAGGTTTTTGAAGGCAGAGTGTTGATGCAAAGCCAGATAGGAATCTGTGGAACAATTTCTTAGATTATAAAATGAAGTTATGGAATTAGTGAGTGAAAGGAAATTGAGAATATTTCACTATGCTAACAAAGGAGAAATGAGAATGTTACTTAAAAGCAGTTAAGAATTCTTAAACAATATTCACAGTGATAGAATCAGTTTAGACATGAGCAATTAAGAATTCATATCCATGGCTAATCCAGAAGAAAACATATTAAGAAATAGAGATTTAGCATAGGGTGTATTCAAACAAATCCTAAGCTATTCTTTTTCTCTATTTTCCATGATTATGAACATATATGAATTTTGGCATCCACAAAAAAAGAACATAGTTCAGAATTACTTATTGTTCTAGCAAATGGCCCAGGAATTCTGCAACACAACAGGGCCATTAATTTCCACTTTCAGACAGCATAGGAACCAGGAACTCCACCAGCAATTTGTATTAGCAAAATGTCTCAAGTATACAATATAGCTCTTCTGAAAGAATTTCACTATAACCGACCCTCAATACGTTCTTTGAGGGGATATATATACAAAAATAGGATACAAAATATCTCAATAGTGAGTTAATGTGCAATAAATTTCACCACAAACTCTCTTACAAAACGTAAATGAGAGAAATAACTATGGAATTTAATGTTGAGATGGCAGCTATCTTCTTGTCAGACAACTTTTGACTTTTTTGCTCAGGAACGTTGGCTGTAGCTGTGCCTTTAATTCTGCATTAGTTGAGCCTACTGTCTGAGTGCTTTGGTGAGTCACTGTACGGATGATTCCTGTGATACCTGCGTGTTGATTTGTCTGCTGACCTGTACTGTGACTGAGATCTGAATTTTCACAAAATGGGATAATATGATAGGATGACCTGGGCAAAATTTCCATCATTGCCTTCCACCAATCAACTGGAGGTAGCTGATGTCTCCTTATTTTTACGAGTGTTTCATCTGCTTCCGTGTATCTGTAGAAGTTTGGAGGTACCTCAAACAGATGATTTATCTCATGCTCAATAAAAAATAGATTTTCTAATTTGTCATACAGAGACTGCCCAGAGGGAGGCCTTGCTTCTTCTTTGGAGCCGCTAGATGCCGTTATTTGATTCTCAACATAATTGTTGATCCTTGTGATATATTGGTTATATGACGGCACTTTTCCTGTGCCAGTGACTAGGCTTGGCAGTCCTTTATCCTGTAACACTATCATTTTTGCCCTGAATTCATCAATTTCTGCCTTCATCTCCTGACATTTTTTCTCTAGAGTTTGAGTGAAGTTCCTCAAAGTCAGCACTTTCTTAGCTGTCAGGATGGTGTCTGTTCTGCTGTTTATTTCTAGAGCTGCCAATTCCTCCCTAGTGTGGTTATTGAGAAAATGTATCATTTTATTGGCCTGCTCAGGCATGATTCCTAGTGCTGTTCTGGCCCTTTGTATTTCAACATGAGCCATGCTTATCAGTTCAACTTGCTCATGTATTGCCTGGATTGACCTCCATTGGTCATGGATTGATTGGCCAATTTTGGCCCAAATTATCTTCTTGATTTCTGCTAAGGTCTTGCCTAGAAGCAATTCCTTTTCCAAAGTTTTTACTTTGGCCTCCAAGGCCTTTATTTCTCTCTGCCTTTCTGCCACTGTCATTTTGGACTTGTCATAGCTGGCTTCTAGCTTGGCTAGTCTATCCTTGGCTTCATTTATTTCTGTCACTTGAGTTTCAAGCTACTTGACAACTTTCATCAAGTCCTCCATACTCATGCTAGATTTTGCTGCTGCGGTTGCTTCTGTTGCCTCTGTTGTTGATCTGGCTGTGGTTGGTGCTGGAATGGCAGGAGGGGCTGCTGCTGCTTCTGAGGGAGGGGCAGGGCCAAGAGTTGTAGAAGTTTGAGGGGGCTGGGAGGCTGATTCTCCCTGTCTTCCTTGCCATGCTTTCTCCAATTCTCCTTCCATCTCTAGTATCCTTTGATTCATCTTCATAAGTAAATCCATGGTGTCATCAAGCTTTTTTTCCTGTGCTAGTTCTGCAGTGTCAGGGTGAATGGTTGGAGGCAATTTTCCTGCTTCCTGAGTGCAGCAATATCATCCTCTTTCTTTTTCATAAGGGCCCTAACACCCTTTGGATCTTTTGGATCATGTCCTAAATAATTGATAATCTCTTCCAATGTCTTTATTCTGTTGTCCTTGGCCTGGGAAGACGTCCTTTCCAAATCCAACTGTGTATTAGTATTTTTTAGTGATTCTTTTAACTGATGGGCCAGCATGGCCCTGTCTGCAAGTGTGGCATACACCATTTCCCCAGTCTGTTTGTGCAGCTCTATCTGATCCATGGGGTGTATGTCTTTAGAAAAGACCTCGAATTTTGTTCTTAAGTAATCTGCAGAGGTTTTGGGATGTGGAACTTTAGGCTTTAAATGAGTAAAAATCATTTTGTCCTCCTTGATATCATAGGCAGCCATCAATCTTTGTTTTTTGGAGGGAGTTTCCTTCAAGAATTGATCATAGAGTTATACTCTCAACAATTCATTTTGTGTCTTGATCTCCATGAAACACCCTTTGATACCAGCTGGTAGCTTGCTCTGCTGCCTTGAGGAGGATAACTCTGTGCCTTGCTGCATGGCCTGTTCCAGCTGAAATGACTAGTGGCAGTCTGCTAGCTGGATTGTCTTTCTCTGTCTTGGCTTTCTGCCCTTTCCTCACTGATGTCTTCTTCCTCTATTTCAGGGTCAATTCTTGGCCTCTTGGCCTCCGGTTGATGTGTTGACCCACTTGGAAGTGTGACCTCTTCTCTATCTCGCTTTTTTCCTCTCTCTTCATTGAGAGGTGTTTGCAAAACTGGGATTTGGGTGGTCTAGTTTGCTGTAAAGGGGCTTTCCCTTTAGTTTGATCCTTTGAGATGCTGAGCTGCCTTGCCTTTGTCTCTTGTTGTTCATCCATTATTTCTTTGCCTTTTGCTGTAGTTGTGGTTGTAGATTCTTGCTAGGTAGTCCGTGCAGCTGGAGCAGTGGATGTACCTTCTCCTACTTGGACCAGTTGCTTGAATATTACCTGCTGACAAGAATCCAAGTCAAGAGTGTTCTCTAAATCTTTCACAGTCTACTCCATTTTCTCTTCCTGAGTAAATTCTTCTACTATTGATTCAGGCACCCATTAATCTTGGTTGGAAAAGTGTTCTATTTGTGGATATGGGCAATGTTTATAGGCTAGCAGCCTATACTTGACTCTCCTAGCACTGATAAAGCCTTCAGGGTCATAAGGGGCCCACCAGAAGCTCCTTTTGAGTTTAAGCTGTTGCCCCAATATTTGATCAGCTTCTTGCCAACCATCTTTACTGTTCATCATGAATGGGCCTAGGTGGTCTCTCAATTTTAGATTGGCTTTCTTCTTGGCACTATGGAAGTATGTAAGGTCAAAATTGATGAGTTGCCTATAGTATTCTAAGGAAAACAACCTCATAGGCACATACCTTGGGAGCCTGTAGGGACAAAGCTCACAACCATAGATTCTGATGACTGTGTGATTTCGGTATAAATACCAATCACCTATTTTGTATTTCCTGGACAACTGTAAGATTTTCTGCATATCTTTGGACAATCTGGCAGGAGGAGACCTCTTCAAGGGGCATGTAACTGGATAGACAAACTGGTCAATAAATTCATAGTAGGAATAGGGAGAGCTCTGGATTTGATGAAAAAATGAAGACCAGAAGATTACAGATCTCCTCTCACCCTTTGAATCCAATTTCTTGATGTGGCACTGGAAGCAATCTGTCTTATAGTACATGAAGAGGTGGTAGATGTATGATTAATATTTGAATATTGCTTCCCTGTCCAGCCTCACCAGTTGGTCATGTATATTGTTGGCAATAAACTTGGCATAATTGTATTTTACAGTAGGAGGCTTCCCAAGGCTATATGCAGATAGCATGACCAGCACAGTTTCATCAAGATGCTCATTTGTGGAGAACCACAGCACAGAGGTTAACATGTCCACCAGCAGCTTGCCTACCTCATTGAAATTTTTACATGAAAAAGGAGGTGGCCCAGAAGGTTGGTAGTCTTCCTTCATGAAAGTTTTGGCCACTGCAGCAATGTCTGTGCTAGAGAGCTTGAAGCCCTCATCCAGCAAGTACTTAATGGAAAAAAGGTATAACAGTTGGGTTTGTTTGTAATTCAGCATCTGATTTATGGAGTCTGGTGTTATGTAGAAGAGGATGCTCCTAGATGGAGACTTTACAGCTCTGAGCTTCTGGTCATAGTTTTCTGCATAGAGGTGAATGACTTCAGGAAAGACATTTATAGATGGCAGGAAGTAGGTGGGCAGATTAGACTCCCAGATGCCATACATGTCACTGTTGTCCAAGTGACTGTTCCTTAGTTGGCAGAAGGTCTATAAGTGGTTCCTCTCTGCCACAAAATCTGTAATGAGGAAATCATTGTCTACAAGTGGCATAGATTCCAGCTCCTTACTGGGTGGATTGGCAGGGGCAGCATCCAGTGCAGATGGAGTGGTCATGTTTGATTTTAACTGGATACTTCCTTGAGCTTAGGATTGGTGCAAAGACTGAGGAATGCCCACTAAATTGTGTTTGACAGTGAGCAGCCCTGAGAGTATGAGGAAATTCTTACAGGTTTTATGAACTGTGGGGCTCTCTGTTGGAAGAAACCAGAGTGTGTTTGAGCTAATTAGCTGGTTTTTCAAGGGGAACTTTAAAAACGGGGATGAATGTGCAGTTTTATGGGCTTTTAGCCGGTAGCTCGGCTTCTCCAATTAGTTTTTTATGGTGAATTTTGCAGAAGGGCACAGGTTTCTTGCAGAGCCTTGTGGTGTAGGGAATTTATCAAGTCTTTGGGTGGTTTTAGTCGACAATTTATCTGTGAGGATCTTTTGCAGAGTTTCTTTACAGGAACTTAGGAGAAAAATAGGAGAAATACGGGTAAAGTAGGTTGTCTGCAGCAAATACCTGGATTTCTCGGTGCGGCAGGCGTCAAGCTGGATCAGTTGCAGGTATTTGGGTTGACTTTGAGGGCGGCAGCAACTTTGGTGGGTGAATTTTTTATTTCGGTAGTGAACGACGTCTTTTGCATGCAGAGTGCTCCGGAAACGACGAATGAAAATGACAAAAAACGGTCATTTCCCGACTTTTTATGCACTTTTGGCCCTTTGGCGCCTTTTTGGTGATGACGTCAGCATGACATCATCATGGGTCTGGGTACAGCAGGGTGACGTGGCAGCTGACGTTGATGGCCAGGTGGCGGTGACACGGTGGAAGGGCAGGCGAGTGGACAGACGACGTGGAGGTGACGTGGAGGCGCGGTGGCGGAAAGGTGAGGTGACGTCACGCTGACGGGGGTGTGACATCAGCGAGGGGGGATGGGTGGTAAGTGGTCTCCCCGGAGGCCCCATAGGCTGTAAGTGGTATAAGGGGTGGGGGGGGGCTTCTCAACAGTGCGGGAGGCCAACGCGTGGCGGGGGTACGGCAGTGAAACCGCCAATCCCCCGGATGCAAAAGGTCGGGCACCTTTTATACAATATCGACCGCCCACCCTTGGATCACATCACCCACGATCGGACGGCTGGCAGGAGAAACGATGAGACGATGCGCTAAAACAGCGGGACCGCCGATTACTTTATTGGTTTTAAATAAATCGCGCCCGCACGGGGGGGGGGGGGGTCTCTAACATTAGGATTCCGGTTTTTAGTTTATTTGTGCCATTTATAAATGTTTTTATTTGAAATACATTATAATAAATGTATTTCGGGCGGAAAAGGGGTAGGAAGGGTTAATGAGGGCGGGGATCATGGATTTTTGTTTTTACCCAAAGTTTTTTAATTGAAAACCATAGTCTAGGGTCAAACAGGGTTAATATTAACCCCTGATGGGTTAATATTCCCCAAGAGATGGCTATATAGCTATAGTTCTAGGGGGAGGGTATTTATATAGATTTTTTTGGGAATTTTTTCATAGATTTTTATAGAATTAGGGAAGGGGGGTACTTAGGGAGCTAAATAATACATTAGTTGTTAATATGACATTGTGAGGTGAGTGAAGGGGTAAAGACTAAGTTTTAAGAAGTAAAACTTAGGAATGGAGGGTGAGGGAATTGAGAATGAAGGTTTTTACACAAAAAATGTGGCTTCTTTTCCTTGATTGAACTTCATAGTTTGACCTGGTACTCTGTCATGAACTGAAGTGGAACATAACACTTGAGGAGATCTCAAGGTCCTTGGGAATGTTATTAAATGATGTTTGGGGGAAAATAGGGGGAAATTAGACATGCTTCCAATGTTGTGTCCTCAAACCTCTGTTATGATGCCAATACCCTGAATGGAATGAGTCTTGTACTTGATAAGCCAATTGGTGATGGCACTTCATTTCTGCAACCTTGCACTACTTACCCAACCTAGTAATCCTAACATTTTTTCTTCACTTGAAGTGGGTGCACTTGAATTAGCAGACCCTGATTGTTATCTTTTTCTTTTGACTATCGTCCTATCTAAATCTACCCTTATTTCTTCCAAGGACCTAGATTAAGCAGTTGGGCTCCTCCATTTCTCTACCTAGCTAGTCATCTGCCAAGCTTGAGTTGTTTGGATAGGAAACATTCTCTATTCTGAAACAAGCAACTTAAACATGGCATGGTCCAGATTAGACTATTGGGCCATCCATCCAGTAGGATTAGCAGCAGTATTTGTAGAGTGGGACACTGCCAAAAGATAGTAGTGGCATTTTGACTAGCCACTTTCCTGGTCTTTAGTTTGGGGTTCATTTTCACTTTCCTCTTGACCATTTGATTTTCTTGCCTTTTGATTATTCTTTTAAGGCATACCCTATTTTCATTTTTTAATTTTCATAGTATGTACACAAAATATGGAACCTTTGCAGCCTACAATGATGAACATATTTAGCCCTTCCACTGTCAATCATGATAGATGAAACCTATTGGTATAGGAACCTAATAGTGGCTCCACTTGAGGATGGCTTTTCCTGGAGGAAAGCCAGGAACAGCAGGTCGGATGGCCTTATTTTCCTTTTCTTACTGCAGTGAATCCTCTCTAGTATTGACACCTTTGATCTGAATATAATGAGCTGATATATAGTGCCTCATGACCTGATTTGTACCAGAATTACCACTTTGTGTCTTACTGACCTGTATCACTGCTTATCATTGGTTCTGTGTTCTATAGACCTTCCTCAAATTTGTTTATGGAGCTTTTCGATCATCTATGTCATTTTTATATGGTTTTGCTGATCAATCTTCAAAATCTGTTGTAGTTGTTCTTTTATCTATCTGTTGTAAAAAGAAAAATGCTGAAAATATAGATATCTATGTACAATATGTGACTGTGCTATGCTCATGGATCATAGTAGTGCTTGAGAATTCTCCCATTTACTGGGCCTTTATCATTATTTGACTCATCCAGACTCTTTAGAAAAAACGTGTTATTGCCTTGCACAACTTGAATTACAAATGGTCCTTTCCACAGAAAGTCAAATTTGCCATGCTTTCCTTTGTCTTCCCTACCAGAGTCCCATTTCAATACTTTGTTCCCTATGAAAAAGTCTTCAGCTTTTGTTCTTTTGTCAAATACCTTTTTCAGCTTCTCTTGTAGCACCTGGGTTCTCTGATACACTTCTTCCCTTGTTTGCTGTAAGTGAATTTTTTGATTGATCCTCCTCTGGATATCATTGGGTTCAGCCTGTATTTCCTGTAGCAATTTGATCACAGGGATCCCAAGAGATGATGGGAACACAGCTTCCAGGCCATGCACCAACTCATATGGGCTAGTACCAATAGATCTTTTAGTGGTCAACCTATCTGCCCATAGTGCATTTACCATCTTCTTATGACAATTCTTTTTGTTCTCCTCCAAGACCTTTTTGATGATATTGATGAGGCTTTTATTGGAGGATTCAGCTAGGCCATTGCCTTGAGGGTAATAGGCTGTTGAATGACCTAGGGTGATATGATATTTGTGATAGAAGCTGATCATTCTTTTGGATTTAAAGGCAACTGCATTGTCTGTTATGATTTTCTCTAGGCAGCCAAATCTAGACAAGATATTGGTTTCTAGGAATTGTATTATAATTGAGTCATTTGGTTGTCTACAGGGTATGGCCTCTATCCATTTGGTGAAGTAATCAGTAGCTGTCAGGATCCATCTATGCTAGCCTGAGGATGAAGGGTGAATTTCCCCAATGAAGTCTAAGCCCCATTGTTGAAATGGTTTTTCAGTTGAAATGGGCTTGAGGGGTAAGGGTAGCAACTTTTTCTTCCCTTCAAAGATCTGACATTTATGACATGACATTACAAACTTTTTTGAATCAGTAAACATGGAGGGCCAATAAAATCCAGCCCTCGGGATTTTATCAGCTGTGGATTTCCAATATAAGTTCCCTCCACAATCTCCTGCATGAAATTCTCTAAGGACCTTATCAACTTCATCTGAGGTTAGGCAGTTAAGGAGGACACCTTCATGATTCTTCCAAAATAAAACGTTGTCCATTATACAAAATTTTGAAGCTTTCAATATTAGAAATCTCTTTTTGGTTCTGGATAACCCTGGAGGAGCTTGCAGGTTTAATAATACAAAACATATGTCAACATACCAAGGTGATTGTAAAAAGGCTTGATTGATCTGTGGAGTCGCCATCTCCTGTTCGTTATCCCGTTCATTTATGTCAAGGGCTTGGAAATTAGTTTCAGTCATTAGTTTTGCTAGCCCTTGTCTTTTATAAGTTTTGTTGGTTTGATTTCTATATCATATTCGAGAATGCTGGCAATCCATTTGCCCCTCTTGCCTTCAATTCCCTCTTGAGTTAAAATGTCTTTGACTACTGCATTGGGCACATATGCAACTATGTGAGAGTACAGGATATAAACTCTGAAATCCTTTATGGCTTTTACAAGGGCATATGTTTGCTTTTCCATGATCTTGTACTTGAGTGGGGCATCCCTAAGGGCTCTACTGAAAAAGGCAATAGGTTTTTCACATCCTAAATCATCCTTTTGCAGTAAGACAACAACAATTGTATGTTCAGAAGCAAAGGATAAGATTATAAAATCCCTATCAAATTTGGGGCTTGTGAGAACAGGTGTTTTTGTTAAAGCTATCTTGATTTCTTCAAAATCCTGTTTAGCTTCAACTATCCATTTGACTTTGGCATCTTTCTTGAGCATTTTGTTCAACAATCTTATCAGCTCAGCCAAGATAGGGATAAATCTTCTTAGGAAATTAATCTTTCCTAAAAAGGCTTGTAATTCTTTGATGTTTCTTGGATGAGGGACCTGAAGTATAGCCTGAATCCTATCAGGGTCAATTCTTATGACATCTTTTGAAATTATATGACCTAGGAGTTTGCCTTCTTCCAGGCCAAATAGTGATTTATTTGGGTTCAAAGAAATGCCATACTTTCTACAAATTAAGAACACTTGTGTGAGGTGTTTTAAATGTTCTTGGTCTGATTTTGAGAAGGTTGTTAGATCATCAAGGTATATGACTAAGAAATCATGGATTTCTTTGGCAAAGGCTATGTCCATTTCCCTTTGAAATGTGGCTCCAACATTCTTGAGTCCAAAAGGCATTTTGACATATTTGAAAGTTCCCCAAGGTGTAGTAAAGGTTGTTTTATCTTGATCATCAGGGTGAACTACAATTTGGTTGAATCCCGAGAAGCCATCCAATAGAGATATCCTTGAAGCTCCCACTACTCTTTGTAAGATGTGATCCATTTTTGGCAGGGG
>APFE031112221.1:28108-97301 GCA_000404065.3 Pinus taeda | reverse complement strand
TGCCGATCATGGATCGGTGAGACAAAAAACCTTCCGGAACGTAGATTATCACTAGAAAATTAGGTCCACCTAGGCAATTTTCATACATGACTTAGCTCTGCTAAGATTATTTACAATTCACACATGCAGACTAGGTTTACAACATAATATGATAAGGTCGACGATGACTGTCGAATGGCACAGATATGTCAATCAAACGCTATCCCTTTTGTGAAGAAAAAGGGGTGTACTGCTATGGGTAGTTGAGACGTAGTGGTCAATAAAGAGGACTTGAAGTCTTGAAGGATGATGCTGATCTCCTGAAAACGAGTTCATCAAATCCTCCATTATGAGTTGATGATATGTTTCTGACAAAGGCTTAGAACCTCTTCTGTGTAAGAGGGAGCTGATTGAAAGTGTTGTATGAGCTTGATGAAATACTTGATGAAGATGTGGTATGATGGACTGTGAGTCCATGAATACTTGCTTGATGAAGAAGAAGCTGCGAGACGCCATTGTTGATTTGGCCCATTAGGTGTTGTATTGATCTGTATGGCATGGTTGTTTTTGTGACATTTCTCACACGAAGCTGATTTATGAAACAATGTGGCTTCAAGATGCTTGATGATTTACGTGATCAAGAGATGAAACGACCATGGTGTACTTTTTTGCTTTTGAGCAGGTTGATGATTATGTGAGAAGCATGGAATGGCAAAGGATCCATTTGAGAGGGAGCATTGGTTTGATAGCATCATAGCAATACTCCCTTCGGGTTATTGTATGTGGTCGGGTGTTTGGTTTTGAGGCATATAGTGATCTCTTCAGGTTATCATGAGGTACTATATTCATCTCTCCTTGAGAGGAGATTGATGGTGTACTATTTTCATCTCTCCTTGAGAAAAGATTGCTGGTGTACTATTTTCATCTCTCTTTTAGAGGAGATTGAAGGCGTATTTTTTTCATCCCTCTTTGAGAGGAGATTGATGGTGTATTATTTTCATCTCTCCCTTTGTGAGACATATGCTAGGGTTGGGGAGATTGATGGTGTATTGTTTTCATCTCTCCCTTTGTCATACCTGTGGTATGGTCCGGGAGATTGATGGTGTGATCCCTTCCTTGGATTTTTTGTGAGACCTATGATTTGGTCAAGAACAGGGTTGCACGGGAGTGACCTCTCTTCTCCTCAAATTTGCTCCCGAAGCGTGCTTTGCTCGGGAGCGCTCTCCCTTAAAAAAATTCGCTCCCTAGTTTTTCAGGAGTGAACTAGGGAGCGGTCGCTCCCTGACCACTCTTGTTCGCTCCTAGAACAATTTTTTTAGGTGGGAGTGGTTGGGGAGTGATCAGACCACTCCCGCCTAAAAGAATTCGCTCCCCATGTGAGAAAAAGGCACGGCCATGCGACGGGTTTTGGAGGGAGGAGAGGGGCCAAAAGAAATAAAAGGCTCTCCTCCCCTCACATAATTCACCATTTGCATATTGTGAGAGCAAGAGAGGGCTTTTGGAATTGGAGCTTGAGTTGAGGAGGAAGATTGAGAGGAAAATTTAGAGGGTTGCTTGGGATCTTGAGGAGCTTGCAAGGGAGATTGGAGCTTGGGATCTTGAGGAGCTTGCAAGGGAGATTGGAGCTTGGGATTGAAGGCCAAAGAGATAGGATATAGACTCTAATCTAGCATTTTCGTTTTTTATATGTTCATTGTTAAATGAAAATGTTCTCCTCTCTTTCCCATTCCCATTCCTCCATTTTATTGCAGACAAGAAACTATAACTCCACCAAGGTTCAAAACTTCAAATATCATGGCTATATGGCTTGACATTATTCTGATGTTGTTTCCTTTTTTGTTATGATGGTGTTGGGGAGCAGAAGGAGGAGTGATGAAGAGGATGAAGAAGTGGGTAGTGGTGGATTTGAAGTGGGTAATAATGGATTTGGAGATGATGAGGGCACAAAAACCAAACTAGACCAAACCCCATTGTGGAAATATGTTTCTAGGCGTGCAGGAGGGAAAGGGGGTGGAACCACTAAATTTACATGTCTCCATTGCAAAAACACTTACATAGGTTCATACACCCATGCCAGAAAGCATCTTTGTGAGAAAATGCCATGGGATGGAATAAACAAATAGGAATCAAAACTTGTGGAAGTGTGTCACAACATCAAAGAGCCAAATACATAAGGGAAGAGGAGGAAGCCCAATGCAAATCTAAAAGATCAAGGGGTGACTTTGAACATGACACTAGTAGCCCACAATCACATAGACTAAGAACTCCATTAGCATCCTCCCATGGCAGTGGATATGGAGGCAGGAACAAACATCCCTTTAAGGCATAGAACCATATCAGGTTTCCTTGACGAAGGGTGTAGGAATGATGTGGATGCAAAAATTTACCGGTTTCTCTATGCATGTGGGATACCATTCAATGTTCTTTGCTCACCTTATGGGCATGAAATGGTTTCCGCTATTAATGATGCCGCCAAGAGATGCAAGAGCCTTGGTTATGACAAGGCTAGAACCATGGGACTTGATCATGAAAAAGCATAAATAGCACATGCTTTGAGTAAAATTACAAATTCTTGGAATGAACATGGGGTGTCCATTGTATCTAATGGCTGGAGAAATGTAAAAGGAAAGCCATTGATAAGTCTTCTTATTGTGTTTACTAGTGGTGCAGTCTTCCTTTTAGCATATGATTACTAAGAAAAGTTCAAGACCGCCGTCAACATTTCAGAACCATTACTTCAAGTAATTGAAGGAATTGGGCCATACAATGTCATCTAAGTCATCATTGATAATGCTTCTAATTGTAAGGTAGCGAGAGCAATTATTGAGGATAGATAACCCCAACATATTTTGGTCTGGATGTTTGGTTCACACAATGAACCTTTTGATGCATGCTATTATTAAGAGCAAAGACCCTCAATATAGATGGATTGGTGATTTGTACAAGAGAGGCGAGAGAATGATAAAATTTATTACCAATTATACCAATGCCCATGGGCTTTTCCACAATCACTCAAGTTTCGAGTTGTTGAAGATTGCGAAGACTAGATTTGCTAGCTATTATCTCACCTACAAGCGCCTTTTGAAGGTAAGAGAGTCATTGGCTAGCATGGTATCCAGTCAACACTGGCAGGTATTAAAAGACAGGGCTCCAACTGTAGTTGATAGGCAAACTTTTGAAGAGGTGGAGGAGACCGCTCTTGATGGTCTGTTTTGGGCACATGTGAGGGAAGTTTTGCAATACACCATGCCCATTTATAACATGATCCGTTTTGCAGATACAGATGCACAAGTGATTAAGGAGGTGTATGAGCAGATGGATAACATGTTGGGTCAAATAAAATATATTGTTCAACAAAAAGATCCCAACTTGTATGATGTTATTCACAATTTTCTGTGTGCACGATGGGATAAACTTAATGTTCCACTACATGCCTTGGCATATATCCTTACGCCAAAATACTACTCTCCATCTTGGTTGGGCAAACCTACTGAGGATGGTGGGGTTAGTGCCAAACCCCATACAGATCCATAGGTACAAATTGGGTATATGACAACATTAGACAAGCTAGTCCTTGATAGGGAGGAGTGTGCTAGATTGCGTCTTAAATTAGGAAGATACTTCATTGTGAGAGATGGACTGTGATGAGTATGACCTCATGAATAATGGTGTTTGGTTTGATGCTATCGACTTTTGTTACATTGAGATTGATCGAGGGAGAGAGAATGAAAAGTACCTCCCTGGCTAAGAGGGAGTACTGGAATTTGAGTAGCCATGATCGGTATTTTCATTTTGAAAAGAAATCAATTAAATTCGAAATTAATTTTTCCTCCAAATTTGATAGGTCGGCTAGGCCTCTTTGAGGCGCTCATGTGACTCCATTTGATGATTATTTATATGTCAGGAATTGCTCCTTATTTGAGCAATTCATTTTGCATCTATTGTCTCTATTTCTACGAGCTAGAGAAGGAAAGAAAAGTACGAAACCCGTGGAAAGTGTGGAGGCTTATTTTTGGTTTTTGTTCTAGTCAGCTATCATGTTTATCTTTCTGTTTATGGATATTTTGATGAACATTAGACTCTCTCATTCACTGGCCTTAGGCCTAATTCTTTGTCTATTGTCTCTTTGTTGCATTGCTATCTTTATTGCTCATGTCATGGCTAAATGTTAAATTTTCTTCTGTGTAACTACTTGATGATGCTATAATTAATGGATAAATATTGTCAAATTAATCATTAGAAGTAGTTACCTGTTGAAGGAAATTATATCTAGTCCACCCATGCTAGAATTTCAACACTATAATGGTTTTGTTCTTTCTCTTGGCAATCCCATTTTGTGTTAGATTTTTATTATGGTTTCGTGAGATATGGCTCCGAAACACCTTAATTAAATCAATTAGCAATTAATTAAATTATTTCCTAAGTCTAACTTAGGAAAGTTGGCTAATTAAAGTTAATTAATTAAGGATGTTCGAGATTTCTCTAGAAACTTCTATTGATGTAGTCTAATTGATCTTAGTCGTTGATGAGGATGTAATCCTAGCCATTGAATTCTCAATGAGAGATTATAAGGGAAACTTGAAGGGATGGAGTGTGACAAAGTTGTGAGAGCATCTATTATTTTGGCAGATTGAGCTACCCAATTCACAACGTTAGTGAGGGCACATTTCAAGCCAGATAGAGAGCATCAGAGAGGGAGCAATAGTAAATTAGAGAGGAGGATTCCAGAGAATTTCCCAACAGTTTTCTAGTGCTGGAAAGACAGGAAAAGGGAGGCTGAATTCTTTTACAGAGAGAGTCGTCTAGGCAGTGCAAGTTAGCCAGTCCAGGAAAGCGAGTTGCCAGAAAGAGTTCGTTTAAGTTACTAAAGGTCAGATCAGAGTCCAGAAGGCAAAGCAAAAATTTTCTGAAGGCAAAGGGAGGCTAGATGACCTAATTGGAGGCAGATCTAGGGCTGTGTGTATTGCTGAGCCAACAATGCGAGTTCTAGACAGAGCAAGTTTACTAGTGTGGGGTTCGAGCAAGGCCAGGAGAGGCTTACTTGATTGCAGGGGGAGGAATCTTCTTCAAATAATTTTTTTCCAGTATATTTGTCGGAGGATTGCCATTTGGGCATCCAGATTACTGTACTTTCAAATTTGCTGCATAATAATAAAATAAACCCTCATCTGCTGCACTGATTTTCCCTTTTGGGATTTTTTGGGGACTTTGGTCCAAAACAATTCTCAATTTTTATGTGTGTGCATCTATTTATTAGTCCTTCATTTACTTTTGTAACATATTTTTTATTGAGAAGAATTGCAGTGTTGCTTATTCGTTGTTTGCCATAAAATAAATAAACTGCTAAATCGATTAGAAGAATAAATTCTAATTGCTGCAATATCAAGGAAATTTCACATGGTAACAAAGCATTGTTGATCAGATTGGAGGCTCAAAGGAGAAATATCAGCAAATTGTGCAATTCCAGAGGAGATCTAAAGCACAGGGTTCAGATCTGTGCAAACCAAGCTAGGGGTACGAATGGCAGAGATAGAGTGTTCGATTTCCAAATTTAGTTTGGAGGATAATTCGAATAACCTCAAAAGCAGAGTTTGCCGGTAGTTGTGAAAATTTCCAAATATTTACAAACATAAATCCTATTGCAGTCACTGGTTTATCATCTCCTACTTGCTATTTCATTCAACAAGTTATTTAAGTTATAAATAGTGATGAAAAGCACTACTACAGACTACATTGACATATAGATCATAAACTGAAACAAATATATGAGACAAACACACAAGCGACACTGTTATTTTTGGACAACATGTCCCCGGAAAAACCTAATGCGGGAAAACCGATGCAACAACTCTGAGGGTTTTCTATTATTAAGTAGTAGTTCTGAATACAACTCTGGATGCCCTCTCTGCTATCCAGTTACAGAGATAAAATATATTGGCAGAAACCTACCTCACTTCACTAGAAAAATTCCCCCGATCCGACAACTGGACTAACTATCCCTGATTACAACTGTGTTGCCCCTTTGCATTAGCTGCGTGGGCCTGCGTGGAGCACTCTAAGAATCTGTGTCAGCTCTGCACTACCTCCTCTGCCTACTGGAGCTCTGACATCAACCTTCTTGGCTGATCCTGCTGCTCTCGACTGAATTCAGATTTTTGTAGGAGGGCAGCTCTTCCTCTGCACTCTCACTATGTCAAGCAATGCGTGGGCCCTTCGGGCCCAACGTCAGTCTCCCTGGTCTACGCTGCCTCCTATGGCTTATCTCTGCCTCTCTCTGTTGTGTATTCGGGGTCCTGGAGAAGATCCTCCAACCCCAACTATCCTTGCCCCTTTGCTGCAACTCAGATCACCAATTCGATTTTCTCAGCAAACCATGCCCCAAAAAAATCGAACATATTTGATCACTCGATGTATCTCCAACTGACCCTCAAGCCTCCACTTATACTTTTCCTATTGATGAATCAATGACGAGATTAAGTCCCTAATCAATGACTAAGATTAAAACAGACTTGATCCTCTTCTCTTAGAAGCTTCTCACCCATATTTTTATTAATACCCATTAATATTTTTATTTTCCTCAGTTTAGACTTAGGAGCCCCATTAAAAATATTAATTATTTTAATAACTCCTCATCCGGGTGGAATTTCTCCAAAAGATTTATGGGTCTTGGAGATCTCATGTGTTCTAGCTTCTACACAAAATTTTGGAGCTAGAGCACATCCGATGCTACCCAAAATCAACACTCCCTCTTAGCGAGGAATGTGCTCTAGCAACACCACTGATCCACTGCATCAATCCTTAGTGTTGCTGATGCTTGGCCTTCTGTGTAATGTTCCAAACTTAAATAAATAGTCAGATGCAAAGCAAAAACGATTTACAGCACAAAAATTTTAAACAATCAACAAATGCTCATAAAAACTCTGGAATTAAGAACCAACTGAGCCATTTTATTAATCAATGGAGCAAGTATAATAGTATGGAGGAATGCACCTGGGCTTGCCTCAGTGGCAAGTGTGACAAAACCCAGGTGATAATACAATGATCTCAAATGTTGGAAATGGCTACTCCTCTAATGCTGTGCGCTGCCCAGAAAACTTCACTCTGCCTGGAAAGGGACTGCAAGAAACTCCTCCTCCGATGCTCAAAAAATGATAAAACTTCAGCCACAAACTCCTTGGCCAAAACCCACAAAAACCCAGAAATGGTTTGACCCGATTTGGACTTCCCAAAATCGACCCCCAAAGGCACTATTCAATCCCCAACAATTCTACAATGTCTGCTGCAAAGATACGGCTTAAAACCCCACCTCCAGTGCTCAAAAAAATATGAAACTTTATATTTGGGATCCTTGTCAAAAACCCAGAAAGAATTTTGGCTAGTTTAGACTCCTGAAATTCGACCCCCTTGGAGCCCAACCTTAGCTACAACTACAAAACTCGGCCTGCTGGAAAATGCCTGTAAATCCTCCCAGAAATGCCCCCAAAGTGTTTGGCTGGCCCTTTCTATCTAATCTCTGACTTCCTAGGTGAGCTCTTGGCCTAAGACACTTGCTCCTAAGCTCCACGAAAAACTGCTGAGTGGCCTCTACACTATCCCCTAGCCCAACAATTCGAACTGATGGAATGCTAGCTGTAAAGCTCAACAAGAATGCTGGTCAATTGATGCTATCTCAGCTCTCTAACTCTCCCATAAACAATTTGATCTCTGTTGGCCTCTATCTCCCTCTGCGTATTCTCTGGCTACCCAGAAATACACGCTCCCTGCTCTGTGCTAGTTGGCGGTGCTATATCACTGCCCCGGAACTCCTGAAATCCTTGTAGAACTGCCTCTCTAGGGCGGGCATGGATGGTCCCCTAACGTAGAGGTTGAATCTCTCGCTTGAGAGATTTGTGGCTAAACAGTCGATTGACTCAACTAAACAACAAAGTGAACAATCAAGTGATTTTGTTTGCAAGATGTATGAATGAATTCCAAAATTAGAGCTTCTTCCTCCTTATAACTCTTTGGGCCTCCCTTGCTTCATGTGGGCCCCTCCATCCACCTATTCGACTTTCCCTCCAAGCTATTCGAATGGGCCAATTCGAATTCCCATGTGGGTGCCCCCCACATTACACTAGCAACCAAATTAAGTCAAATTGCCTCCTAAGTCCCTAAGTCAAAAATGATGGGTTCTCTTCCTCAGCCAAAATTGTGCAAAATTGTGTAGCAGCACCCAGTTACAAATGTGTTTGAGAAGGGACATGACATGCTGCCCTTCATCCATTGCACTGCTGCCCATGACTCTGCCACTATCACTGCTACATCTGTACTGCAGCTCCCTCTCAAAATGTTGCATCATGTTGCCCATAACGCTGTCATTGCTAACTGCTGCACTGCAACTCAATCACTGAGAAGTAAGTAACTGAAACTTCACCTAGAAACCGACATACTGGTCAGTATGGATGCCTCGTGATGCTGAAGCTACCTCTGCTGCTATTTTGTGCTGACCCTCTGTTGCTGCAATCTGCTCTGTGCCTCTTGCACTGCTACAACACACTGCGCTGCTTCAGAATTTGGTACTCTAGCTATGCCATTGTTGCTCCATCATACCTCGCACCAACCGACACCCGTCATTTTGCTACTGTCGTTAAGGGCTCCCGTAGCCGTATGTGATCCAAGAGTTTGGGCACCTTAAGGATCTTGCCCTTGGTGTAGTCCTCCCAACTACAGCTCTATGTCGCCCCACCTCTTCTCCAGAGGTTTATGAGCACTTATGGCACAATCCTCGTCATCATCCTCCTTCTCAGCATTCGTTGGAGCATCCTTCGAGTTAGAAGCCTCTTCCTTGCCCTTCTTCTGGGGGCACTGAGTGGTGAAATGTCCTAGTTCCCCACACCTGAAGCATCTGACCTTGGATATATCCTTTTTCTTCCTTTTCTATTGCCCTTTTTATCCCGATGATGCGAGAGCTGCATCCTCTTCCTCGTCCTTCTTGACCCGGGCTCCTCTGCCGCTACTCCGTACCTTGGTCAGCCTCCTAATCTCTTCATGTCAAAGAGCTGCCCACATCTCCTCCCAAGTGGGGAGAGAAGCTTTACCCAAGATACTCTGGATAAATGTCTCCCAATCTTCGGTGACTACATCAGGGCAGTCTTGACCATGAACTCAAGATCTGGTGTAGACCCCACGGAAGTCAGCTGGTCTTGAATCCCTTGCAACCTGAGGAAGGGATCGATCTCTTCTCCCTTCTACATCTGGTACTATCTCAGCTGATTCTCCAATATGATCTTTCGTTGAATAGAAGTCCCCTGGTACAAGGTGGTCAGTGTCTCCCACATCTCCCTTATTGTTTTCTTCGCAGCAATGTGTGGGACCACATGATCTTTAACCCCGTCTAGAGTCATGCATTTAGCCTTCGCCTGGGCCTCCTCGTACTTCTTCAGCGGATCAACGTCGATCGGAACAACAACTACTTTCAAGGCATAGTCCTTAATGCGATTCTTGTGTAGGACTACCAGGATCATGGCCTTCCAGATGACAAAATTGGATGCTCCATCCAATCTGTCCTGATCCCTCAGTCCATTGACAACCATCTTTTCTCAAACAAGTGTAGAACAGGTTCTCTTCTCTCTCTCTTACTGCTGCCCTAGCAAGACTCGGAACTAGATTTCTTTGGCGCTAGAAATCCTCTAAGGAACATGTTCTTCCATACTCCCTCTAAGTCCTGATTTCCTTCACGAATATCCTCCCGCCAAATGTCGGATCACTCCTCTCCAATCCTCCTTTGCTGCTGCTCAGCAACCCGGATCTAGATTTCTTTGTCCAGAAATTTGTCAAGGCAGTGACTTCCTCTACCTTGGCTTTGTTTCCTGAGACATTGTTCTGCACCAACAGTAATAGCGTCCCACCAACACCACAGATCGAAACTGCACTACTTCTCCTACCCCGACAACTGACTGACTTGAGCCTCTCAGGCTCTGGGCTGGCCCAGAGAGCTAACACAGTCACTGCGTAAGCTCCTCTCAAGTACTGTGTCACCCTCTACAGTCTTGAAATGCTAACACAGGGAGTGTGTGAGCCTCTGCATCACTCTGGCTCTGCGTCACTCCTTCAGCTGCTCTGGCTTTGAAACAACACTGTCACTCGGGACAACTGCTTCTCTATAGCAGTTTCGTTGGATCTCACGGCTAATGGCTTCAGTGTCATATGATCCGCAACCCTCTGATACGATGTGAAAATTTCTGAATTTGTACAAACAGAATTCATACTGCAGTCACTAGTTTATCATCTTCTACTTGTTATTTCGAACAAGTTATTTAATTTATAAACATTGATGAAAAGCACTACTGCAGACTACACTGACATACAAACCATAAACTGAAACAAATATATGAGACAAACACACAAGGGACACTATTATTTTTGGACAACACGTCCCCGGAAAAACCTAATGCGGGAAAAATAGTGCAGCAGCTTTGAGGGTTTTCTATTATTAAGCAGTAGTTCTGAATACTACTTTGGATGCCCTCTCGACTATCCAGTTACAGAGATAAAATATACTGGCAGAAACCTAAGTGAGATTACCTCACTTCACCCGGCAAAATTCCACAGATCTGGCAACTGGACTGACTATCCCCGGATGCAATTGTGCTGCCCCTTTGCATTAGTTGCGTGGGCCTCGGTGGAGCACTCTGAGACTCTGCGTCAGCTCTGCGCTGCCTCCTCTGCCTCCTAGAGCTTTGACGTCAGCCTTCTCATCATGCTGCTTCTCGACTGAATTCGGACTTCTGCAGGAGGGCAACTCTTCCCCTGCACTGGCATTGCATCAAGCAATGTGTGGGCCCTTGGGGCCCAACGTTAGTCTCCCTGGTTTGCGCTGCCTCCTCTGCCTTATCTATGCCTCTCTCTATTGTGTATTCAGGGTCCCGGAGAATATCCTCCAACCCCAACTATCCTTGCCCCTCTGCTACAACTCAGATCACCAATTCGATTTTCTCAGCAAACCATGCCCCAGAAAATCAAACTTATTTGATCACTCGGTGTATCTCCAATTGATCCTCAAGCCTCCTCTTATACTTTTCCTGTTGATGAATCAACGATCGAGATTAAGTCCCTAATCAATGGCTCAGATTAAATCATACTTGATTCTCGTCTCTTAGAAGCTTCTCACCCATATCTTTATTAATACCCATTAATATTTTTATTTTCCTAAGTTTAGACTTAGGAACCCTATTAAATATATTAATTATTTTAATTACTCGTCATTCGAGTGGAATTTCTCCAAACAATTTATGGGTCTTGGAGATCTCATGTATTCTAGTCCCTCCACAAAATTTCGGAGCTAGAGCACATTTGATGCTACCCAAAATCAACAGTAGTGTGTTTGCCGGGAAGTAATTCAGGTGAGCAAATCAGTTGATTTGTAGAGCAAATCTAGGCACATAATATTTGTAGCAACGGTTACAGTTGCAGATTTGCACTAGGTAGGAAGAGAAAAACATAGGGGAAGATTTTCCATAAATTCTCAGATTGTTTCCAGATCTAGTTTCTAGGAGATCTAAAATTTCTAGTAGCAGCAGGCCATAGAAGACTAGCTTGACCAACCAATGCGTACTTCAAGAGTAGTAGATTGTGTCCCAGATTCTGGAAAAGGACTTTTGGAGGGTAGAGCGAATTGCCCAATGGAGGAGTAACAAATAGTGCAAGTGTTGGAGAAGGATTTCCGAAGGCAAGTGAGAGTAGATCTGTGCATTCCAGAAGGGAGCGCAAGTAGCAGAAGGAAGGCCAAGCAGGGAAGAGAAGGAGATTTCTAGCACTAGTCTCTAGTTTATTTGAGTTTTGCAGGGATTCCACAACAGGACTCACGCATAAAGAAAGACTTGACGAAGCATCTAACTTTGGTGTCTGGGAGGCCAAAATGCAATTCTTGTTGGATGAACATGGTTTGAAGGAGTTCGTGACAAATTTCAAGGCAAAGCTAGCATATCCACAACAATTGGCTACCTTCAAGAAAGAGATTGCCAAAGCTAAGAGAATGGTCCTGGATGGCATTTAGGATCATGTTGGCTGCATGTTGCAGATAAAAATACAGCGAAGGATATATGGGATGCTATTGTAAAGCTATATGAGAATCCATCTGAGAATCGTAGAATGATTCTCAAGGAAAAGTTGAGGACCAGAAGGATGCAGAAGGGTGAAGGCATTACTCCCTATCTCGCCAGACTTCAGAATGTCTGAGATGAGCTTGCAGCTGTTTGGGAGAAACCTTTTGAGGATGAGTTGGTCTGTACAACTCTAAATGGGTTTTCCAAGGAGTGGCATACATTCGTCCAAGTTATTTTTGGGCAGGACACACTACTAGGATGGGATCGCCTATGGAGTGACTTCACTTAGGAGGAGCTGAGACTTAGCCTCGCAGAAGCAGGAAGAGGAGAACATATCCTGTAATGAACAAAGTTCGTGTACTCAGAAGAATGCTTTGACACCAATGTAACGAACAAAGTTCATATACGCAGCAGAATAATCTTCAGAATACTTCAAAGACGTAGACATCCATTGTTGGACAAGTAATTGTATATTGAATATTATATAAAGAATTGATGAGATGATTACAATGAGGGTGAGGGCCTGCTTATATACCTTAGGCAAGTACCTCTTCACAACAGTTATGTCCTTAGGGACATACCTCTCACTACTACATTAGAGGAAATTTGAACTCAAAAATAGCCACCAGAGAAAAAATTAAGAAATTAATAAAATAATGCCATGTAGATCATTTTTTAATATATCATTTTTATTATTTTACTTTTTTCGAAATTACCCAAATAAATGTGACGTTTATCAAAATAAAAATGTATATAATTTATATTTAAATTATTTATCAGCATAAGATTTAATAAAATTTAAATTTAAAAAGTAAATGTAAAATTTAATTAGTTATGTGTCATTAAAATTAAATAACAATATATATATATATATATAATATTATATATATATAATATTTCAATTAATTTATTAACACAAGATTTAATAAAATTAAATACAAAAGGTGAATTAAAATTTAAATTTCAATTGACGAAAAAAATGCACTTTTACAAAAATAATAGTATATATATTTTATATTTAAATTAATTTGTTTACACAAGATTTAATAAAGTTTAAATTAAAAAAGTAAATTTAAAATTCAAATTACTTACGCCTCATCAAAAATATTATCGATACTATAACTTTTATAAAATAAGACATTAATTTTATTTTTAATATTTAATGTAGTTTTGGATCAGTTGGGCACCATTCATGCTTAAGATAGGTAAATTATATTATTAAAAAAATTGTGAGTGCCTAGTCACACCTGTATATCTTTTGAATTTTAAAGGATTTTGATTGGCTTATACATTATGACATGGAAATTCAGTGTTAACCTTTTAAAATCAAATTTCCTCTAATGACTATTTCACTAATTAATCATTAATTATGATTATTATTGTTTACGTTATTTTCTATTATTTTAGTATAAATTATATTCATAATAGTGCCTTCCTTTTCAAAAAGCTTTGTCCTCAAAGCTTATCACTAACAAGGCAGTGATCTCTTCTTTGTCTTTGTAATCTATTTGTATCTTTTGGAATTCTTCGACTTGTCATCTTCATTGATACAAGACGATAGGATCATCTGAGTGATAAACAAAATTGTCACATTGAGAAGGGATCTAACCATTAGAAATTAATCTTTTGTGGATTCTTTTGATTACTAGCAACTTGTATTGGATTGTTATTGTAAGACTGGATGGTGCGAACATTAGTTTTCTTTGGAACATAACTTTGTTCTTTCTGTTCTGAATGATACAAACTCATAGATTCACTGAGATGTCTGTTTTTGTGATTTGGGTGTAGATAAGTGGCTCTTTTGGTTTGTCTTTCCCTTATCATGTGTGTGGCAATGTTCTGAATTACTTCAGGTTCTAACGTTGTTGAGTCGGTTACAAAATCTTCACTTTGAATTTTCATTGTTTGAATTGCAACATTTGAGTATGTTTTTTCTTCCACTGACTTATCATCTTCTTGAGTTGTGATATTCACTGTATTAGTATTCATTGCTTTTTCTTCATCTTAAATTTCTACATTTGATGCTTCCTTCTTGACAAATTGTTGTACCTTGTTTTCCAATGACTTCTTGTTCTGCTTTATCTTTTTAACTTGAGTCAATAATTTTTCACTATGGTCTTTAAGCCGAAAAACTTCTTCTTTCTTGTCAGTGGCGACTTGGTCAACTTCCATTTTCATATTTTGTATTGCTTTTTGATTTTCTTTAAGAATTACTTTTGAGATATCTTGTATGTTTTCTAACATCACAAAATTTGGCTTCAATGTAATGTCTTGTAATATTATTTTTTTCTTCTTATAGGAAAATGCCAGAAACTTCTTTTTCATATTCAGGATAAAAGATCCTAGTGTTTCCATCCAGGGTGATCCCAGAATAATGTCAGCTTGATCATTCCATAGGGATTGAGCAGGGAATTGCGACATAAATGTATAATCCCCAATGCTTAACTGTAAATCAATGATTTTATATCATTTTTTGTCCAAGTCTAATTTTTCGATTATATTTGACTCATGAATTGGTTTGCAATTTTAGGTTTATATAATTTTTATTTTCAGCGGGCAATATAGAGATAGTAACATCTTTTCTTGCAAGAGTCGCTTTTACTTTAAATAGCACTAAAGCACAGTTACATGAAGTTTCTGGAAATATTCCTTCCTTTATTTCCGAGTTAGACTCCATTTTGCTTTGAGTATTATAAGGTCCATTTAAGTATTAACCTCTTTACTTTTCTTTTTAAATAACCCCTTTATAAATTTTACAATTTGCTACTATATATTTTATATATATTAACCTTCTTAATATCACCTCCTTTTTTTTATAATAAATATTTTTTCCTACAATTTATTTTGTAACTCTCTAAATGTTTAGTCATCAAACCTTCACTTCACTATGGTTAAAGTAACTTGAATAGGCTCTGAGTTGATTCCCTTCAACAATTATACTATTCCCTTTTTATGAAATTTGAGAATATAAGAATATATTCTTTTTACTTCCTTCCTTCTTCTCTTTCTTTTTCTACTTTAACAAAACTTCCCACTTTAATTAACTTAATTTTTATTTTAAATACCCTTATATATTATCTTTATTTTAATAATACTTTTCTTTTTTTTAAATACTCTCATTAGGGGAATTTTGAGATCTAAAATGGGCCTCCTAAGAAAAATGTACAACCAATAAAAACTTTATAAGAACTAATAGGATTCAAGATGATAATATCAACCATGGGGGATGATTCACCATTTTTGAAGTAAAAAAGTAAAAAGATCAAAAAATAATAAAATAATAAAACTACTTTTTCAACTCTTATTTTCAACTTATCTCCCTGAGATTTTATTCAAATTTCGAGCGGGAGTACTTATTAGATGCAAAATTTAATTCTTCATCCAAAGAGTATCCATGTTGCATACTTTCGATGGACCCTATTACACGAAAAATGAGAAATACATGAAAAAACGTGATTGCAATCATGCTTTTGTGTATTTCTCATTTTTCGTGTAGCAAGGTCCATCAAAAGTATGCAAAATGGGTACTCCTTGGATGAGGAATCAAATTTTGCATCGAACAAGTGTTTTCGCTCGAAATTGGAGTAAACCCATAGGGAGATAAGTTGAAAATACGAGTTGAAAAAATATTTTTTTGTTTTTACCTCTAAACTTTGATGATGTAATCTAATCTTATTTTATTATTTCGACTACTATTTTAAATTTCCTTAGGAGACCCATTTTAGACCTCAAAATTACCCTAATATTTATGTAAATCTACATATGTATTCCCTTTCAATAATTTGTGAATGTATTTTTAGTCAGGTTCATTTGGTCTTAACTCTTAATTAAAGTTTTAATAAAATTTTAACCTTACTCCCCTATGTTCCTTTTTATACCTTTAATATATAAAAACTCTCCAAAACTCACCATGGATTAACAATTTTTCTCATTCCAACATCAGTTTTTGATTGTAAAACATAAATCGTTGCCTTTATTGGTTTCAACCCTTCTAGAACTTGTTTTCAACAGTGTTGGCTATGAGTTGTTTGAATGCAGCGATGCTTTCCAGGTGGCCTTTACCACAAACATGATGTCAACCTTGGTTTCAACGGATTCACCCATACAATTTCAATGATTTTGTTGTGGTTTGACGGTGGCTATACGGTTTGAATGTTTCAACAATAGCGAAGAGGGTAGATTGCTGGTGTTAGAAGAGTGGTTGAGAACAACCCTGCATGCAGCTACAATGCTTGTGTCAATTGTGTCAATGGCTGCACTGGTGGCGATGGCGATGACCACTATGAGGAGGGTGGTAGAGACAAAAGGTAACGTCTAGTGCAGAGGAGTGGCCATAGTATGTGTTATCGCAACGGTTAGTGTTGTGTCAGTAATGGGACAGGTAGTTAGGAGATGCAATGCCACTAGGGTGGGCAGCCAGAAATGTTGCAGTTGCTAATCAATAGCCATAGGTAGCGATACTGCGGAGGCGGCAAGAATCATCTGATGGGCTGCTGAAAGATGGCATAAGCAGGCTGTGTCGTGATTGTTCTCGGTGGAGCTTTTTTTTTGTATTGAACTTTTAATTTATTATAATTTTGCTTTCTTGTATATATATATATATATAATTTTTTTTGGTTTTATATATATATATATAATATTTTTTGTTTATATAATATATATAATATATATATATATTTTCTTTTATGGCCAAGGGCCAATTGGTGAAAATGGGAAACCCCAACTTGTGTAGTGAAACGTTTGAATTGTGATGGCAACAAGGTTGACAAATAGTTGATGGCTAAAGCCCAGATCAAAGTGGTTCTTTGTGCAGTAGTGGGGTGGCCAAAGGATCGAACAACTCTGATACCAATGTAACGAACAAAGTTTGTATATACAACGAACTAATCTTCAGAATAATTCGAAGGTGTAGACATCATTGTAGGACAAGTAATTGAATATTGAATATTATATAAATAATTGATGAGATGATTACAATGTGGGTGAGGGCCTGCTCATATACCCTAGGCAGGTACCTCTTCACAACGGTTATGTCCTTAGGGACATACCTCTTCATTACTAACTATTTAGTTAATTAATCATTAATTATGATTATATCGTTTACATTATTTTTTCTTATTTTACTATAAATTATATTCGTAACATAACCCTTGCTAGTAAAGGTAAGGCGAAGGAGGGTCCCAGTCAGGGACAAAAATCAAAGGGAGGCAAGAAGAAGAAAACAGACATGTCGAAGGTCAAATGTTTTGGATGTGGTGAGTTTGGTCACTATGTCACTCAGTGTCCAAAGAGAAAGAAGGACAAGAAGGGGCAGAAGCATATGACAACTTCGGCAAAGATAGATGAGTTGACCTCCAGGTTGGAGGAGTTCGCATTAATAGTAGCTATACCTCTAGATGGAGGAGCGTGATGCTTTAGACTTACAGGATTGGGTAGGATCTGTGTGAAGAACATTATTCTTCACATAAATCAATTCGTTTGCTATGGGAGCCCATAGTATAGAGTAGCAGGATCTGTGTTCAGCAGGCACAGTCAGATGTTGAGGAACAATGCAAAGCTAGTTGCAGTCAAATACTAGAGAGGCATAGAGACAATTGAGTTTAGTTAAATGCTCAGTAGATAGAGTAGAGCTAGTTGTAGTCAGAGACTCAAGAGACAGTTGCAAAGCCAATTGTAGGTGCACATTAGAGATCGAGTTTCCAATCGCAGTTGCAGGAAATTCATATGATAGGAGGAGGCAGTGTAAATTGCCTAGTTGTAGGATTGCAGGTACAATTCCAGTTAGTGTGAGATTCCATAAGGGAGTTTCCATCTAGGAGAGATGTCCCAGTTTTGTTTGAGAGGGAGATCATGTGATGTTAGACTCACTATTGCAGTAGTTGTAGCAGCAAAGCAGTAAAGTTGTAGAGCAATGGAAACAACAATGTGAGGTGGATCATAGTATGCCCATTTGTTGGTGGATAGTGTTTTCCAGATTGACTTCATAGTGATTTCTAGTGGCAGGGAGTCACACCAGTTGAGATGTGAAGAAATGAGGTGGAACAAATGCCAGATATTAGCAGCATGGTCTATCCATCTACAGGTTGTAGTGTAGAGATGATGGGAAGAGAGAACACCTTTCTCGCTAAGAGGGAGTGTTAGTTTTTTATTATGGAGGTAGCATCAGACAGGTGTTCTAGTCTCAGATGATGCCAAGGCGTTAAGGAAGACAGGATTTCCAATACCCATAAATGGTTTCATGATATATGGCTTTGAAACAACTTAATTAAATTAATTAGCCAATAATTAAATTATTTCTTAAGTCTAACTTAGGAAAGTTGGTTAATTAAAGTTAATTATTTAAGGATGTTCGTGATTGCTATATAGATTTCTATTGATGAAGTCTAATTGATCTTAGTCATTGATGAGGATGTAATCTTGGTTGTTGAAGTCTCAACAAGAGATTGTAAAACTCGAAGGGATGGAGAGAGACACAATTATGAGAGCATCAATTATCTTGGCAGATCGAGTTACCCAACTCACTCACAACTTCAGTGAGGGCACAGTTCGAGCCAGAGGGAGAGCATTAGAGAGAGGGAGCAACAATAAATCAAAGAGGAGGATTCTGGACAACTTCTCAGTAGTTTCCAAGTGCCAGAGAGAAAGGAAAAGGGTGGCCAAATTCTTCTGTAGAGGGAGCTGTCCAGGAAGTGCGAGTTAGCCAATCCAGCAGAACGAGTTGCTGGAAATGGTTCATTTCAGTTGTCTGAGGTCATATTTGAGGTTCGAAAGCAAATCGAAAATTTTCCAAAGGCAAAGGGAGGCTAGATGACTTAGTTGGAGGCATATCTAGGGTTGTGTGTATTGCCCATAGCTAGCAGTGCAAGTTCCCAACAGGGAAAGTTTTCTAGTGTGCGGTTTGAGCAAGCCAGTGTTGAAGTTTCCAAGTTTACTTAGTTTAGAAACCCTTCGTACACTTTTTTTTATTTATTCCTACCTACTTGTTATTTTTCTTTAACAAGTTATTTACAAAATAAATACTGAAAATAAACACCAATGCATGCTCAACATATTACAAATCAACAACTAAAAGAAACAAGAAAAAACACACCACATGACACCATTATTTTTGGACAAATGTCCCTAGAAAAACCCAATGCGGGAAAACCGGTGCAACCATCTGAGGGTTTTCTTATTAAGCAATATCAGAGTACAATTTGGGTGTCGAAACTAGCCTACCAAACAGAGAATTTCCTTAGCAGCTATACCTCACAATTTGAGAGAAATCTCTTGGCTGAAACCCCAAAAAATCCTTCCGGCAGCTCCTCAGCACAAAACTGCTCTGCAACCCCAGCGTCTGCCCAATCTGGACTGCATCAGCCCCTCTCTGTCTCACGCTGGCCTTGCATTAGCCTTTCTTGGCCCGCGTCAGTGCCAGGAGGCCCTGCGTCAGCTTTCTGGGCCTCTGCGTCAGACACGTTGCCCTCTCTGGTGCTTTGCGCAGCACTTGGCTGCCTCTGCGTGGCTTTGCATCACTCTCCTTAGCTGCTACGCTGCGCTCCCAACACAATCTCTGCCTTCTCTGTATTCAATGCCCCTCAGATGCTCTTCCGATCCCTAATTCTATCTCTCTTAGCAAACCCCGCTCTAGAGAATAGAATGACTGATCATTCTGGTGTATTCTCGAAGTGACCTTCAAGCCTCCTCTTATACTTCTCTTATTGACATCTCAACGGCCGAGATTAAGTCCCTAATGAATGGTTAAGATTTGATCTGGCTTGATCTATGTCTTTTGGACCACTCTAACACAGATTCATATTAATACACATTAATAATTTTATTTTCCCTAAGTTTAGATTTAGGGACTCCATTTAAAATATTAATTATTTTAATATCTCCTGATCTGTTTAGAATCTACCCAAACCCTTTCTGGGTATTGGATATCTCATGTGCCCCAACCTCACCACCAAATTTCATGGCTAGAGCACATCCGATGCTACCCCAAATCAACACTCCCTCATAGCGAGGACTGTGCTCTAGCAATACCCCTCACTGAGTATTACTCTGATCATCCGGCATCGGTACCTGTGCTGATGCTAGGCCTTCCTGCCGACCATCCTCTGCACTGCTCCCTCCTGTACTGTTGCCCATGGTTCTACCACTGCCACTGTTGCATCTGTACGACAACTCCCTCTGTATTCGTGCCGCTGCTGGTCCTTTCTCCCAGCACTGCATCCGCACTGCACCTCCACTCATTATGCTACATCGTGCTGCCCACTGCTGCACTGCAACTCTGTTACTGAGAAGTAAGTAACTGATCTCCCAACTAACCTCCCTGTTTGGGCTAGAAACACCCACTGATGTTGAAGCTCCCTTTGCTGCTGACAAGTGCTCCCTCTCTCTAACCTCCGCGTCGCTGCAACACCTCCTTGCATCTCACACTGTTGCACACCTCTCTGTGCCTTCCTGCATTGGTGCAACAATCTTGTGCCTCTCGCACTACTGTAGCCTGCTAACTCTACGCTGTCTCGAGACTCCTGCACTATAGCTCTCTCTACTGCTCCATCCACATCCAATCCACTTAGCCAGTCCTGCTACTCCTAGTTGGGGCTCCCGCAGCAAGGTCTAATCCAAGAGGCTAGGTACCTTGAGAATCTTGCCCCTCATCGACTATAGTCCTCCTGACTACAACTCGATGTCTCCCCATTGCTGCTCAAGTGATGCGTGTGCACTCATGGCATAGTCATCGTCTGTGAAAACTTCCTTCTCTGCCCGTGCTGGCGTTGCCTTAGTCTCATAAGACTTTCCCTTACTCTTCTTCCTTGAGCACTGGGTCGTATAATGACCCATCTCCCCACAGTGGAAGCACTTGATCTTGGAAAGATCTTTCTTCTTCCACTTCTCTTGCTTACCCTCAGATGCTAAGGCCACATCCTCCTCCTGCTTGACCTTGATCCCTTTGTTGTTGCTACCTGTCTTCGACTGCCATCTGATCTCTTCCTGGCGAAGAGTTGCCCACATCTCGTCCCAAGGTGGGAGAGTCCCTCTGTCCAGGATCCTCTGGACAAACACTTCCCAATCAACTGAGACAACATTCAGGGCTGTCCTCACCATGAGTTCCTGATCTGGTGTCGCTCCTATAGCAGTCAACTGGTCTCGGATCTCATTCAGTCCTCGAGGAAGGTGTCAATCGATTGACCCTTCTTCATCTGATACAGCCTCATTTGGTTCTCAAGCAGCATTCTTCTCTGCACAAAAGTATGCTGGTACAGGTTCTTGAGAGCCTCCCACATCTCAACTGCTGTTTTCTTCTCGGCTATATGTGGTACCACATGATCCTTGACCTTGTCAAAGATAATGCACTTGGCCCTCACCATTGCCTCTTCATACTTGTCATTATCATTAGGGTCGACTGGGATAGCTATAACCTTCAAGGCAAAGTTCTCGACACGATTCCTGTCAAGCATTGATAAGATTCTGGCCTTACATACTGGGAAGTTTGATGCTCCGTCGAGTCTATCTTGGTCTCTTACCCCGTGTAGTGCCATGACGCTCCTCTACTTCCCTCCTAGAAGTTCTCTGTTCGACTCCTCTGAGTCTTTACTTCCCATTTGGAAGTTCTCTTCCAGATTCCCTCTAAGTCCTGATTTCCCTCCTGGAAATCCTTTTTCCGCTTGTCGAGATGCCCCCTACTCTGATCGTCTTGTCCAACTGTACCGCTAATCCAGGTTCCTCGGTTAGAAACCCTCAGTAACAACTCCTCTGGCCCTGCTTTGTCAGGTACTGTTCTGACTACAGCACCTCACCAACTCCACTCTGCAATATTTCTGCATCCTTGTAGACTCCAGCGACTGCCTCTTTGTGAGCTGCGTCAGCCCCTCTCTGCCTCACGCTGGCTCTGTGTCACCCCAGATGGGTCTGCGTTAGCCCTGGCATGCCCTGTGTCAACCCTCTGGCCCTTTGCGTCAGCAACACTGGCCTCTCTGAAGCTTCGCGCAGCTCCCAGCTTCTTCTGCGTGGCTTTGGCTGGCTCTGCGTCACACTTCTTGGTTTCTGCACTACTAGAAACAACTTTTGTCACCTCGGGACAATGGTTTTCTGCTGCTATTGCTCCACTCGGCTGATGTCTCTTAGTCCTCCTATGATCTGCAATTACGCTCTGATACCGTGTTGAAGTTTCTAAGTTTACTTATTTTAGAAACCCTTCGTACACTTTTTCTGATTTATTCCTGCCTACTTGTTATTTTTCTTTAACAAGTTTTTTATAAAGTAAATACTGAAAATAAACACTATTGCATGCTCAACATATTACATATCAACAATTAAAAGAAACAAGAACAAACACACCACATGATACCATTATTTTTGGACCAATGTCCCTGGAAAAACCTAATGTGGGAAAACCGATGTAGCTATCTGAGGGTTTTCTTATTAAGCAATATCAGAGTACAATCTGGGTGCCGAAACTAACCTACCCAATAGAGAATTTCCTTAGCAGCTATACCTCACAGTTTGAGAGAAATCTCCTAGCTGAAACCCTGGAAAATCCTCCCGGCAGCTCCTCAACACAAAATCTCTCTGCAACCCCAGCGTCTACCCAATTTGGACTGCGTCGGCCCCTCTCTATCTCACGCTGGCCCTGTGTCAACCTTTCTTGGCCTGCGTCAGCCCCACGAGGCCCTGCGTCAGCTTTCTAGGCCTCTGCGTCAGAGACGCTGGCCTCTCTAGTGCTCTACACAACACTTGGCTGCCTCTGCGTGAGCCCTTGCTGGCTGCTTCACTTTCCTTGGCTGCGATGCTGCTCTCCTGGCACAATCTCTGCCTTATCTGTTTCTCTGTACTCAATGCCCCTCAGCTGCTCTTCCGATCACTGATTTTATCTTTCTTAGCAAACCCGCTCTAGAGAATAGAATGACTGATCACTCTGGTGTTTTCTCCAAGCGACCCTCAAGCCTCCTCTTAACTTTTCCTATTGACATCTCAACGGTCGAGATTAAGTCCCTAATCAAGGACTAAGATTAGATCTGCCTTGATGCATGTCTTTTGGACCACTCTACACATATTCATATTAATACACATTAATATTTTATTTTCCCTAAGTTTAGACTTAGGGACTCCATTAAAAATATTAATTATTTTAATATTGCTTGATCTGTTTAGAACCTGCCCAAACCCATTTTGGGTATTGGAGATCTCATGTGCCTCAACCTCTCCACCAAATTTCGTGGCTAGAGCACATTCGATGCTACCCGAAATCAATAGCCAGGAGGCTTAGTTGATTGTAGAGGGAGAAAACATTCTCCAAATAATTCAGCCAGTATATTTGTTAGAGGATTGCCAATTGGGCATCCAAATTATTGTACTCTCAAATTTGTTGCATAATGAGAAAATAAACCCTCATCTATTGCACCGGTTTTCCCTTCAAGGTTTTTCCGGGGACATTTTAGTCCCAAATAATTGTGTCAATTTTATTGTGTGTGCATCTATTTATTAGTTATTGATTTACTTCCGCATCATATTTTTTTTGTAAAGAATTACAGTGTGATTTATTCGTTATTTGTCATAAAACAAATAAATTGCTAAATCAGTTAAAAGAATAAACTCCAATTACAACAATTTCAAGGAAATTTCACATTTTGTTGAGGGTTGTGGGGGACTATCAACTCTCTCTTAATTCCAACATTCTTGCAAAAAGAAATAAGTTCCGTGGAGGCATATTCTCCACCATTATCAGACCTTAGAATTTTGATATTTCTTCCTGTAAAACTTTCCAACTAAGCATTGAATTCCTGAAATATGTCAAAGACTTCATCCTTGGTCTTCAATAAATAAATCCATGTCTTCTGGGAGAAATCATCAATGAAAGTTACATAGTACAGAAAACCACCCAAGGATTTTACAGACATGGGTCCACACACATCAGAATGTATGAGATCTAAAAGTCCTTTGGACCTACTATCATTGCTAAAAAATGGTCGTTTGGTATTCTTCCCAAGCGCACAGCCTTTGCAAACTCCTTCATGTTCAACTTTGATTTTCGACAAACCTGTAACAATTTCTTTCTTTCTAAGAAAGGCTTGGTAGTGAATGTGTTAATGATTGAATTGATCGTCCTAGGAGTCTATACAAGCCTTCTTCTCACACACCAATTACTTTGGCAGAATCTATGCTAGATCCTTTCTTCCATACTAGAACTTGACCATCAACAAAAGCAACTCTATACCCTTTATCTTCCAAGCATGAAGTAGAGACCAATTTCTTTTTTCAAACCATGTACATATAGTATATCATTTAAGAAAATGTTACCTCTTGATTCTAGCTGAAAGGATGTTGAACCAATGCCTTTGATTGCATATTTTCCACCATCACCAAGCTCCACCTTTTGTGTAGACTTCTTTTCCACCAACTTTGTGAGGCTTTCATGACTTCTTGTCATATGCTTGGAAGCACCACTATCAACCAGCCAAGCATCATTGTTATTAGCAATCGAACCTGTAAGAGCAGAATAAAAGAAGTTATCATCAACATTCTTTAGTTTCTTCATATGCATTGAGAAACCAAGATGCTGGTGGTTTAGGATCGAATTCTCTTAAATTGGTAATTACTTGTGAATGTCTATTGGCTTCTTATTAAACTATATTGTCTTCATCAAGCAACTTCCAAAATGTACAAAACATGAAGATCACAAAGAGACAAAGGACACAAGAAATTAGGCTCCAAGCTAGGGTAAACCCCACAAGGGAGAAACCCAAGAAATCCTATTCTTATAGAATCAGGTCAAAGTGAGATATCCAAGACCAAAGACCAAGACCAAGACTACCATAAAGACCCAAGCCAACCCTCCTCCAAGTCTCCTCAACAAGACATACTCACAAAAGTCAACATTGGTCAAACCTCTCTGAAATTTGGTCAAATATTTGAAAATCTCGGACCTGCAGTGAAGTCGAATTTCACACGTGTGAGAAGAATTAGGGCACAAATAATTCATTTTCTCTCTCCTTTGACTTCACTCTCTCTTTCTCCTTTGACTTTCACTGATTTTCTTCTTCTTGCATATAAATCAATGTTAATGGATTGGTGATGAATTGGTTCAAGTGATTGAATTGACTCATATTTATTATTTATAGTTGTCCAAGAGGTCGAATAACTGCCTCTTTATGTCGACTTGACCAAGAAGGGCCATCTTGGTCTTGTGGATAACTTTTTGACTCTTTGAATCAAATCAAAAATAATTTTCCTTTTCTTACAAGATGTCCAAATGGGAATTTGACTCAGTTACATTGCTTTGACTCAATAATTTTTTTTTTTTTTTTGATTCAATTGACCCTATAAACATAAAGAACATGCTTTGACTAAAAACAAAATAATAATAATGAATATAATAAATAGATACATCAATAGAACATTTGAATTACATTATGAAACCCGACACTAGTTGCATTTCCAGGACACCCTCTCAACTAGGGAGGTATTCATAATGACACAATAGGATACTCTCGAGTCTCAAGTTGAAATATTCTCATAAGAAGGGATTCAGATTGATAAACATCATAATAGCCAACATTGTCAAAAATAGAAAGGCCTTTACTAACAAGCACTATCTCTCCACTAGATCATAGCACAGTGCTAGGAGGCATAAATTTTGACACCACCACTTCTCTAGGCACATACCCCCCTCGGATGTTCACCAGGTATGACCTCACATGACTATTCTTACCTTGGATACACATCCTCAAAGAATATTGGTCTTCAAGACTATTCTTATCTTGTATACAAATCTTCAAAGAATATCAGTCCCAGATGTTTATCCAATCCACTATTCTCCTTCATGCCTTTACTAGCCTTATGGTTGTTAGTCCTGGCCATATTACATGACACAAGGAGAATAAGGTGTCCACCCTCACGCCCTCTCATCCATGGAGGAGATCCTCACATCCTCTTAAATAGGGAGAAATAACCACAAGCCTAAGCTTGTCCCTTTCCTTTTTATAGAAAGGAATATCATCAATACATCGGCCTCATGGTTCATTAATGGAGACAAACTGCTACTACACGACTTCATCCTGCATCATGCCATGAATCATAAAACTTCGACCTTTCTGATTCTCTGACAATATTCATGCATCAAATAGTTCATTTATGGAGCCAAACTTGCACAAACCTTTACATCTTTTTACTTCGTATTGAATTTTGCTTTCATGTTTTTCCAAGAAATTATATCAGCTCCCAAACATTAGTAGCATCTTTATCGGCATCAGTGCTATCAATCAATCAACTTCTAGTACAATATCAAAGTTCTTCAATTTCTTGCTAAAGGGTATTGTCATGTATTTGTCATCTTTGTCTTTTTTTATCATAAACTTGTCTCTTTTCACCTCTATCTTGTTCACACTTCTGCTATATACATTCTTTTAGGAAGCCATACCATATCCCAAACATTATTGATATCATTCCTAGTGTTACCAAAACAATCAATATATAATCTCGAGTCAAGTTGTAGGATTCTTCATGTCAATTCTTGCTATTGGTTCCCTTTGAGGTTAATCATTACTTCCTTTGCATTATCTATCTTCACATTGAATAACAACCAATAGTAGTGTCAACATGAGTTCTGCCAATAATGTACTCCAAGGTTAATGATGTTTAACATATGTCAAACAACCATCTAGGAGAGTCTTAATGATTTGACGTTCGTGCAACTTTCTGACCAAGATATCATGCCTTTTCTATTGACTTTGGGGTTTTTCACTTTCTTTAGATGAGTAACATATAATATTTACAAGCCACCATCCTTACATGTACCAAAAAGATGGAGTTTTTGAGACAAGCCACGAGGCAAGAAAACCAAACACTAAAGGAAACACAAGACAAACACGATGCAAAATGAGAAGAGTAAGATGAAGGTGAACAATAAGGTGAAGGAATTTAAACCACAAAAGCTCTCTTGTTAAAATGATAACAAAATTGTCAAATAACGAACACTCTTGGTTACCACTTAAGGTTTTTAGATGACTTGCAAGCCCACATTGGCAAGCTTGCTCACAGACAAGGAAGAAGTGAGGAGACTAAACAAATTTGGAGTTTCCCACTTCATTGATACTAGTTGGATGGAATATTTACTAGCGACCATCCTGACACCTACCAAAAAGATGGGGTTGCTAGGGAAAGCCACAAGGAAGGAAAACTGAACACTTAAAATACTCCCTTGTGTAAGGAAATGTACCCAAGGGTCTTAGAGTGAACCCCTAATGGCCATAAGTGAATTGGCATGACATAAATTGGTCAGTCACTCTTAGATTGAGATTGAAGATAACAATTGCACAATTGATATTAATATTGATAGAGGAAAAGGACAATAACTACAATCCCCCAATCTATTGTTGATTTCTGGTAGCATCAGATGTGATCTAATTCTCAAATTTTGCAGGGAGGCTTGGGTGCATGCATTCCAAAGAATCCAGAAAGTGTTTTGGGAAATTCCACCCAGAAACAATTTTATTAAAATAATTAATTATTTTTAATGGGACCCTAACATTAAAACTTAAGAAAATAAAATAATTAATGGATATTAATCTAACTATGGGTGTAACTTCTAGAAGAAGACGAGGATCAAGCATAAATGATCTTAGCCATTGATTAACTTCTAATCTAGGTCGTTGAATGTCAACAAGGAGATTATTTAAGTAAGCTTGAGGGTCATTTGGAAGACACACAGAGAGTTGATTAGTTAGATCGAATTGTTGAAGCTAGAGGCAACATAATGATTTGTAGTGATCACGGAGAGAGGGGCAGAGGGAGTTTTGGCTGGAGGATCTTCTTTGGAGCCAAGAATACTCAGCAACGAGGCAGGGAGACACATAGAGGAGGCAACGCATAGGTCAGAGAGCGTGACACAGAGGCAGGAAGGGATCACGCAGGCCCCACGTAGAAGTCTGAGATTTGTTGAGAGGCTGACGTTTCTGAGCCAGGAGGGCTAGAATCAGCTCCTGAGAAGAAAATCGATCTCTAGTAGAGGTGACGCAGGGCCTTAAAAGGCTGACATAGGCCCAACAGGGGCAACGCAGAAGTAGCCGGGGAACTTGTTGGTTCATTTGTCGGATCAACGAAGACTTGTAGTGTAAAGTGAGGTAATCTCACTAATTTCTTCCGCAGAGTGATATTCTCTGTAACTAGATTGCCGAGAAGGCATCCAGAGGTTGTCTTCAGAAATACTTCAGCTTAATAATAAAAACCCTCAGATTTGCTTCATCGGTTTTCGCACATTGGGTTTTTTTGGGGACGTTTGTCCAAAAACAACTGTGTCATTTGTGTATATCTTTCTCTATTGTTCAATTTCTTGTTTCGACATATTATTTAAATGGTGTAGGCTGCAATGTATGTATTTCGATGTTTGCCGTAGGAAACTGCAAATAACTTGTTCATGTAACTCTAATAAGTAGCATAAATATCATCATTGTTGTATTAGGAATTCCCCGGTTTAAGGAACTTTCACATGGTATCAGAGCAGCGGGTGAAACAAGAAGAGTAGAGCCAGAGAAATCAATGCTGAGAAGAGAAGGAGATCGAATAGTGGCAGGAGGCAGCAGTTCGAATCCCGAGAGGGATTGCGCAGTCCAAGCCCGGAGGGCTGAATTTTTGAGGAAAGTCTCTCTCTGAGTGAGTCGACAGAGAAAGGGCTTCCAGATCAAAATCTTGTCGTGCCAGAGGGAGCAGCGTTGAGCCTCAGCATGAGGAAGAGCTAGTGGGACATAATTTTTTCCGTAGGCAAATTGCTGGGCAGAAAGTTGTTAAAGGGAAGAGAGAGAAACGTTGAGGGAATTCTTCCTCGGAGGACTTCTAGCCAAGAAGTCCGATTTCTCATTTAGCTGAGTAGCAGCAGGGAGCAGTAGATCCACTGACTTCAGCAGGAAGTGCGTAGGCTAGCCCAACAACTGTGCAGAGGAGAGGGAAAAATTCTGACAGTTTAGCAGAGATGGCCATGGATGTGTAGGATCCATGGAAGAGCAGCAAATTAGATCCAATTGTTGTAGATTTCTCACATGGATCAGTATCCTTGCTACAGGAGCCTAACATAATCAGTAGCAGGAGGATAACAGTGTCAGCAGATGCAAGTAGTCATTCAAATGACAATTGCATAGCTAGTTGCAGTCAGTTTCCGGAAGACAGTTGCAGATCTAGTTGCAGTGACACAAGCAGTGTGAATTGCATAGTTGCGGTATTGAGGAGCAGTTCCAGCCAGGAGATTCCCAGTGCAGAGCTTCGCAGTCTAGTTTCCAAAGCAGGAGGAATGTATGAGTTGCGAGGAGGGAGCAGAGAAATTTTCCATAGGGAGATCGAGACTCAGAGGAAGTCTAGTTTCAAAAGGAGCAACCCTATGGAAGCTAGTACTTCTGGATCTGAGGAGATCAGACTCATTATTGCAGTAGTTGCAGTAGTAGTGCAAAAGCATAAACATAGAAGTAGCAGCCGCAGTATGAGTATATCATATTTTTCCATGACAACCGAGACACCTCTAGGAGGGAGGTGGGTTGATTTAGAGTTGTAGTTCAAAAGAGCTACAGATGGGCAGGATCCTTGAGGAGCCCACCTCTCGTATCAATTACTTGCTATGGGAGCCTAGATCAGTAGTAGTAGGATAAACTAAATGTCAGTTGGTGCAGAGGAGTGTTGGAGCGATAGATCGAGTGGCTAGAACGCCAAGTTTGAGTAGCACATTGTAGAGTTGCTGCTGTGCAGGGAGGCACAATGCAGTAGCAACAGCAGCGCAGTGGCTTCAGAGCGATAGCGTGGGACTAGTAGCAGTAAGATCTTCAACATCGAGATGGATCTATGATGAACACTTGTTCAGTAATTTGGGATGCCTTTCTATTCCTGATGCAATAGCAACAATAGTTTGCAGTGCAGGGGCAGTTGGCAGTGGCACTGCCAACAACAACATAGATGAAAAAATTAAGAGGGAGTTGTAGTACGGATGCATTACTGACAGTGGCAGTGTCAGCAATAGTATAGTTGCAACAGCAATGCAATAGTTGGTGGACAACATGTCAGACATTAGCAGCGCAGAGGAGGGAGTGTTGATTTCTGGTAGCATCGGATGTGCTTTAAGTCTCAAATTTTGCAAGGAGGCTTGGGCACATGTATTCCAAAGAACCCAGAAAGCGTTTTGGGAAATTCCACCCAGAAACAATTTTATTAAAACAATTAATTACTTTTAATGGTAACCTAAGTCTAAAACTTAGGAAAATAAAATAATTAATGGGTATTAATCTAACTATGGGTGTAACTTCTAGAAGAAGAGGAGGATCAAGCATAAATGGTCTTAGCCATTGATTAGCTTCTAATCTGGGTTGTTGAATGGCAACAAGGAAATTATTTAAGGAAGCTTGAGGGTCATTTGGAAGACACACAAAGAGTTGATAAGTCAGATCGAATTGTTGAAGCTAGAGGCAACACAATGATTTGTAGTGATCATGCAGAGAGGGGCAGAGGGAGTTTTGGCTAGAGGATCTTCTCCAGAGCCAAGAATACTCGCATAGAGGAAGAGAGAGACATAGAGGAGGCAGCACAGAGCCAGGAAGGGCTCACTCGGGCTCCATGTAGAGCAACGCAAAGCCTTCATGTAGAAGTTTGAGATTTGTTGGGATGCTGATGTTTCTAAGCCGCGAGGGCTGGAACCAGCTCCCGAGAAGAAAATCGATCTCCAGTGGAGGTGACGTAGGGCCTTACAGGCTAAGACAGGCCTAACATGGGCAACGCAGAAGTAGCTGGGGAACTTGTTGGTTCAACTGCCAGATCAGTGGAGACTTGCAGTGTAGAGTGAGGTAATCTCATTAATTTATTCTGTCGAGTGATATTCTCTATAACTGGATTGCCGGGAAGGCATCAAGAAGGTGTATTCAGAAATACTTCAACTTAGTAATAGAAACCCTCAGATCTGCTGCACCGGTTTTCGCGCATTGGGTTTTTCCGTGGTCGTTTGTCCCAAAACAACTATGCCATTTGTGTATATCTTTCTCTATTGTTCAGTTTCTTGTTTCGACATATTATTTAAATGGTGTAGGCTGCAGTATATGCATTTCAATGTTTGCCTTAGGAAACTGCAAATAACTTGTTCATGTAAATCTAACAAGTAGCAGAAATATCATCAGTGCTGCAGTAGGAATTCCCGGGTTTAAGAAATTTTCACATATATATTGACATTGCTTTTAATTATGGTCTAAGTAAAGGACACTTGTAAGTTATTTATGGTTACAGTTATACAGATCTTTGTCTTATAACTTGAGTTCAATTTCTTGGGGGAAGAAAAGCATAAACTCGTCTAAGTACTTGTGTGAGAGGTGCCTCAATGGTGCATGATGTGGCAACCATTGCATCTAATCTAAGAGAATAAGTGTCCTCCCACATAGATGTGGGTTATATCGCCTTGTAGTTGTACATGCCAAAAAGTAAGAGACATTTACAAATACTTTATAATTATTTTTTCGAAATATTCTTTAATTGTAAACTAATACATAATCAATGAAAATATTAAAAAATGTTGTACTAACCTCATCCATGAAACTATCCAAAATAGGAACATCTATTGAGCCATGGAAAGTATGCCTGCAGTAAGAGATTTGGTGCAAAACAACTAGGATGGACAATTGGGTTGGAACTAGAATGACCAACTTGGCTAGATCTCTTGCATGGTATAGAACTAGTTGGGCCTAAAAGGCCTACACCTTGTGGTCTAAAATCATTTGATGTTGTTTTTTGATGAGATTTTGTCACAAACATGCTATGATGAACTGAATTGCATGTGAGGGATGATATCGTAGTTACTAGTGGCCCAAATTTCATCTCTAGGTTGAGGTGGTTGGAGGGGGGTAGGGGGTACGATATGCATAGGAGTGGGTGACCTTCTCAATGGGTTATGCTTAGACCCTAATCGACCCTGAAAAGAGTCAATGCCAATATCAAACCCATTGACATGGAGACCCATAACAAACAAAACTCATAATTTACAATGAAAATACAAGGGAAACTCATTGTTATTACATGGAGGTTAATCAAATGTCATAAACCACCTATCCATCCATTGGTCTTTTCGTTGTTGGAATGTGCACCAATCCATGCAAAGGAAACTCTTTCTCGAATCAAGTAGTTGGTTTGTTCTAAGGTCAATAAACAGTTTAACAATCATGTCTTTCATTATAAGAAAATGATTTATTTATCCCTTACTACGGTTAGTTGATTATTACTCTCTCATTTTTTGTTTTTTGGGTAGCATCGAATGTGCTCTAGCTTCAAAATTTTGTGGAGGGGCTAGAACATATGAAATCTCTAAGACCCGGAAATCATTTGGTGAAATTCCACCCGGATTGTATTTTATTAAAATAATGAATATTTTTAATGGGGTTCCTAAGTCTAAACTTAGGAAAATTAAAATATTAATGGTTATTAATGAAAACATGGGTGAGAAGCTTCTAAGTGACGAGGATAAAGTCTAATTTAATCTTAGCCATTGATTAGAGATTACATCATGACCGTTGATTTCTCAATAGGAAAAGTATAAACGAAGGCTTGGGGTTAGAGAACACACACACAGAGCAACACTTGAGCTAAATCGAAACTTTGGGGCGTGGTATGCTGAGAATTTCGGAGTGAGCTTCTAGTGCAGAGAGGGGTAGTTCGGCAGAGGGACTTTCGTTCAAGGCTGAGAATACATAACAGAGAGGCAACAAAACACCAGGGAGACAACGTAGCTCCAGAAGGGTGACGCAGAGGATAGAGGAGCTGATGCGTTCACTTAGAGGCTGCGCTGGGGTTTCTGTGAGGTAGATCAGACATCATTTCAACAAATCGATTTCTGAGTCAGGAAGGCTCACTGGGAGGGTGACACAGCTCCTAGAGGAGGTGACACAGTTCTTGCACAGAATTGGGAGCAGCCATCGCTATACAGCACCGGGGACAGCGAAGTTAGCTGTGGAGTTTGTTCATCTAGTTGTTGGATTCACCAAAATATTTGTCTTCGGATAGAGGTACTTCTTCCAGGTTTATTCTCTGTTGGGTGAGCCAGATTTGGCACCCTAGTTGTATTCAGAAATATGCTTAATAATAAAACCCTCATATTTGTTGCACTGGTTTTCCCACACTAGGTTTTTCTGGGGATGTTTAGTCCAAAAATAAGTGTCCTTTGTTTGGTTGTTTCATTTATTTTCCAATACTTGATCTGTATATTGGTGTAGGCTGTAATGTATCTGCATTAATATTTTCTGAACATTTATGAAAATAACTTGTTAAAAATGAAGAACATAAGTAGGTAATGCAAATTAGTTTACTACAATAGGATTTTTGGTTTGTTAGATTCAGAAATTTTCACATGGTATCAAAGCAATTGCAGATCAAGGAGGACTGAAGTCATGGGCGAGAGGACAGAGGAAAATTTGTGTGTGAAGACAGCTGTCCCGAGAGACAGCGTAGTCTCTGGCCGAGAGAGCAGAGGAGGGGTGACAATCACCAAGGGAGGCTCACGCAGAGCTTGCCTCAGCATGATTGGGTGACATTGTTGCTGCAGAGGGAAGCATAATGGTTACTGGGTCAGCGCAGAGACTGTTCAGTCTCGTTTTTCCGGTTGTTGTGGCTAGAGGTGCAGCACAGATTTCATCTGGAATTGCTGGTGGGGTGCTGATTTTGTTGGTGCAGAACAATACCTAGTGGGTAGAAGCAAAGTAGAGGGAATCAGTTCCTAAGAAGATTTAATACCAAGAAACCTAGATCCAGTGCTGAGCAGCAACAAAGAGAGATCAAAGAGGGGTGGTTCGACAGTGGTTGGCAGAAGGATTTCCGTGAAGGAAATGGAAATTCATAGGGAGCTTGTTCCTTAGAGGATTTCTAGCGCCAAAGAAATCCAGATCCAAGTTTTTTTGGGGCAGCAACGAAAGAGGTAGAAGAGAACCAGTTTGACATTCATTTGAGCAAAGATGGTCCTTAACGGACTGAGGGATCAGGACAGGTTGGATGTAGCATCCAACTTCATCATCTGGTAGGCCAGGATCTTGGCAGTTTTGGATAAAAATTGCATCAAGGATTATGCCTTGAGGACGGTTGTTGTTTCGGTTGATGTTGATCCTCTCAAGAAGTACGAGGAGGCTCAGGCAAAAGCAAAGTGCATGATCTTGGATGGGGTCAAGGATCATGTGATCCCACATATATCTGAGAAGGACACAGTAAGGGAAATGTGGGAGGCCTTGACCACATTGTACAAGGGAACTTCCATTCAACGGAAGATGTTGCTTGAGAGTCAATTGAGACAATTTCAGATGCAAAAGGTAGAAGAAATCGGTCCCTTCCTTGTTAGGTTGCAAAGGATCCGTGACCAGCTAACTTCCATAGGGTATACACCAGATGCTAAATTGATGGTCATGACTGCCTTGAATTCAATCACTGAAGACTGGGAAACCTTTGTCCAAAGCATCTTGGGTAGGGCTTCTCTTCCCAGTTGGGAGGAGATGTGGGTAGCTCTTCGACAGGAAGAGATTAGATGGTTGACCAAGGCAGGAAGCAACAACAAAGGGATCAGAGTCAAGGAGGAGGAAGAGGAGGATGCGGATGTTGCATCAGTGGGACAACAAGGGCAACAAAAACGAAAGAGGAAGGACATATCCAAAGTCAGATGCTTCAGATGTCGAGAAATGGGTCATTTCGCCATGCAGTGCCCTTGGAGGAAGGGCAAAGAAGAGAAGTCTAACTCAGAGGCTGCTCCAACGCAAGCTAACAAAGAGGATGATGATGATTGCGCCATGAGTGCTCATGCACCTCTAGAGAAGAGGTGGGGTGATATTGAGCTGTGGTCGGGAGGACTATAGAAAGAGGGCAGGATCCTTGAGGTGCCCAAACTCTTGGATCACATATGGCTACGAGAGCCCTTAATGACAGTAGCAGAATGACGGGAGTTAGTTGGTGTGAGTGATGATGGAGCAACAATGGCAGAGCTAGACTGCCAAAGTCTGAAGCAGTGCAGTAGAGTGTTGCAGTAGTGCGGAAGACACAAAGAAGATATAACAACAACACAAAAGCATCAGAGGGTCAACACAGATTAGTAGCAAAGGTAGTTTCAGCATCAAGGGGCATCCATACTGACCAACATGTCAGCTTTTTGGTGGCTTTTTAGTGGCTTACTTCTTAGCAACTAAGTTGTAGTGCAACAATTAGTAGTGGCAGTGCTATGTGCAGCATGATGCAACATATTGAGAGGGAGCTGCAATACAGATGCAGCAGTGATAGTGGTAGTGTCATGGGCAGCAGTACAGATTGCAGCAGTGTAGTGGATGAAGGGCAACAAGCCGAGCATCATCGGCGTAGAGGACCGATGTCGTGGATCAGTGTGATACTTCTGCTGGGAAGTATTGCTAGATCACATTCCTCGCTAAGAGGGAGTGTTGATTTTTGGGTAGCATCGGATGTGCTCTAGCTCTGAAATTTTGTGGAGGGGCTAGAAGATATGAGATCTCCAAGACCCATAAATCGTTTGGTGAAATTCCACCCGGATTGTATTTTATTAAAAGTAATTAATATTTTTAATGGGGTTCCTAAGTCTAAACTTAGGAAAATTTAAATATTAATGGGTATTAATGAAAATATGGGTGAGAAGCTTCTAAGAGATGAGGATAAAATCTAATTTAATCTTAGTCGTTGATTAGAGATTAGATCACAACCATTGATTTCTCAACAGGAAAAGTATAAAGGATGGCTTGGGGTTAGTTGGATAACGCACATAGAGAGAGCAACACTTGAGCTAAATCGAAATTATGGGGCGTGGTTTGCTGAAAATTTTTGAGTGAGCTTCTGGTGCAAAGAGGGGCAGTTCGATAGAGGGAATTTCGTCCAAGGTTGAGAATACATAGCAGAGAGGTAGCACATCACCAGGGAGAGACAACGCAACTTTAGAAGGGTGACACAGAGGCCAAACTTAGGAAAATTAAAATATTAATGGGTATTAATGAAAATATGGGTGAGAAGCTTCTAAGAGACGAGGATAAAGTCTAATTTAATCTTAGCTGTTGATTAGAGATTAGATCACGACCATTGATTTCTGAACAGGAAAGGTATAAAGGACAGCTTGGGGTTAGTTGGAGAACACACACAGAGAGAGCAACACTTGAGCTAAATAGAAATTATGGGGCGTGGTTTGCTGAGAATTTTTGAGTGAGCTTCTAGTGCAAAGAGGGGCAGTTTGATAAAGGGAATTTCGTCCAAGGCCGAGAATACATAGCAGAGAGGCAACACATCACCAGGGAGAGACAATGCAGCTTTAGAAGGGTGACACAGAGGCTAGAGGAGCTAACGCAGTCACTTAGAGGCAGATTTGGGGTTTCTGTGAGGCAGATCAGGCATCAGTTCAACAGATCGATTTCTGAGCTGAGAAGGCTCACTAGGAGGGTGACACAGCTCCTAGAGGAGGTGACATAGTTCCTGTGCAGAGCTAGGAGCAACCATTGTTGCACAATGTTGGGGACAATGCAATCACCTATGGGGTTTGTTCATCTAGTTGCTTGATTCGCCAAAATATCTGTCTTCGGATAGAGGTACTTTTGTTGGGTTTATTCTCTGTTGGGTGAGCTGGATTTGGCACCCTAGTTGTATTCAAAAATCTGCTTAATAATAAAACTCTCATATCTACTACACTGGTTTTCCCACATTGGGTTTTTCCGGGGACGTTTAGTCCAAAAATAAGTGTGTCCTTTGTGTGGTTGTCTCATTTATTTTTCGGTACTTGATCTGTATATTGGTGTAAGCTGCAGTGTATTTGCATCAATATTTTCTGAATATTTCTGAAAATAACTTGTTAAAAATGAAGAATAGAAGTAGGTAATGCAAATCAATCCACTGCAGTAGGATTTCTGGTTTGTTAGATTCAGAAATTTTCACATCATCCTATTTATATATTTGAATATATCAAGTAATTGGCCACAAACATTGCCAGTGGAAGTAACAATGTTATTAAGTAGTGTTCTTAAGCTCATTATTAAGTTTTTGAGTTCATATAAACATTAATTAATTTCTCGTTTCAGTCTTGTGGGGGGTTTGGGCTTAGATCAAGTTTTTCTCCATAGTGTTAGAGTAAAAGCTACATTTAATAACATTTTTTTTGAATCATGTAAATTTCTATAATTTAACAAATATAAAAATGAAATTTTGAATTAAATCTACTTGTAAATGAGAACTCCTCTGTAAAAAATGTAGAGATGTCAATGCTTTTCTTGTCTTTGCCAATATTGGGCAGTAATAAATAGAAATACACTAGTGTTTAGGTATAAGGAATAAGAGTAAAACATCATGGGTTGAGGGAAAAATGAACACATGGACCCTATCGCTCACAGACATATTCACATAGAAAAATGTGTACACATTAAAAATGTATGCATATTTTTTTTATTAATAAAACTACCCTGGAAAGTTGATTCTATATGGCAATTACCTATGTAGAACGTAGGTGCATTTTTGGAAATCATAACAACACAGAAACATAGTAACTTTGTTTGTATCTTCAAAACTGTTTTGGGGCAATCAACTATAGAAACCTTAATGCTGCAATTACAAAAAGTGTTACCATCAGTGAAATCTCCAAATTGTTTTAAAAATAATGGAAAACTTGTGCTGTATAATCACGATAATAAATGATACCACCAATAAAAGTCTCCAAAATAACAGTTTTAAAAAAGGTAAAATAGAGCGAGTAAACCCAATGGTTGACATCATTCTTATCCATTTATAAGAGTTTATATACTTTAATCGTTTTTCAGTACTCAGAATTAGCAAGTGGGCAGAAGTAAAGGAAAAGAGGGCAAGAGGACAAACAGGTTTTAGGCCGAAACATTCTATAGTGGATCATGGCATCACGTTGAGACACATTGTTGAAAAGGTTTGGGAGGACAAAGAAGAAGTATTTTGTTGTTTTGTTGACTTCAAAAAAGCATTTGACACAATCCCTAGGGATAAGTTGTGGTGTAGAATGGAAGAACTTGAAATTCTTGTGCATTATAGAGCTGCTGTCCATAGACTTTATGAAGAAGTGAAAGTCAAAATTAGAACCTCAGCAGGTATTTCAAAAAGCTTTAGAAGTGACATTGGATCAAGTAAGGTTGCCCTCTATCACCCACTCTTTTTGGTTTATATATTGATAAATTGGAAGAGTGGCTAAATCTGCAAGGTGGAGATGATGTTCGGTTGGGGGAGTTTGTGGTAAAGCTTCTTTTATATGTTGATGATATTGTATTGATTTCTAAATCGGCCCATGGACTGCAAATGCACTTATATGCCCTTGGGCATTTTTGTAGAGCAGTGGGGATGCAAGTCAATACTAGCAAGACCAAAATAATGATTTTTTTAATAAAAGGAAGCAGAGCCAGCATACTTTCTTCTTTCAAGACAACATTCTTGAAGAAGTAAATGAGTACAAGTATCTTGGGATTGATTTCAACAACAAACTCAATTGGGAGGACAACAGAAAGAAGAGAATTTTAGGAGGGTGGAAAGCATTATATGCTCTTCAAAACAGACGTAGAGAGACAGAGTTATGGGATTGGAAAACGATTAAAGTGCTTTTTGGAATCCTAGTTTGTCCAGTGATGCTATATAAGTGTGAATTGTGCGCTAGCAGCACTCCCGTCTCAAAATGGAAATAAATTGAGAAAATTAAAAAACGCTTGATCATGAGCAAGTTCAAAATAAAAAGTTTGGTAACTTATGAGATACTGTTGAGTGAAATAGGATCAACTTCCATTGAAGCAATTGCTATGGTGTGACTCATAAGATACCTAAAAAGAATTGAACAAATGAGAGTAGGTAGATGGCCTAATGTTATCTTCAATGAAGGCATCAGTGAAAGAAAGAAAGCATGGATGAAACAAAACTACATGGATGCAAAAATGGAATATCTACCTCAATGCCTGCCCCACAAATAGTAAGGAGCTAAAGGATTTTGTTATGGAGAAGTTTCGTAAAAAGGTACGGGGAAAAGAGTTGGGTAGAAAGAAGAAATATTACATTAAGGAATTCAACCCTATGTGTGATTTACAACAAAAAGAGTTCATTGGAGCTAGCATTTCGTGGAGGGAAAAGGTTCTTATTGCTCAATTAAGGACTAACTCACATCAACTTCAGTGTGAAACAGGACGGTGGAAAAGGTCTAAAGAAGCTTGGGAAGAACAGGTGTGTACATTTTGCACGTCTAGGGCTGTGAAATCGGAAGAACATTTCATGTTGGAATGTGATGCATTCAATGCATTCAAAGACATCAGAGAAAGTTATGAGAACATGTTAGCATCACCTTCTTGTCATTGTCTTTTTAGCGAGGGGATTGTTGGAAGGTTGGGTCAGCTCATCATCAATTTGAATCGGAGAAGCACTGAATTGCAGAAAGTGAAAAACATGGAACTAATGGTCTCATAGACTATTTTTAGTCTCGTGGACCTTAAAAGATCATTTCATTTCATTTCATTATACTTTAATCGTTTTTCAGTACTCGATACTCTTCTGGAAATTAAGACGGATTCCAGAAACTGGTTATTTAGATGGATTTTAAAGGTATTTAGTATTAAGGAATCTTACTTAAATGTTTTGGTTTTCAAAAGCAGGTTGAGGTTTTCAATGTTTTCAGTTCTATGTAATTAGAAAGTAGTTATTACACCGATGTGTTATCAATAACTATTAGGTGAATAGTAGAGATTTAACCTCCACAAAATAATCTAGAATATTCTTATTAATAGTCAAAAATTGAGATTTATCTAAAAAATAGTTATGCCCTTTCTACCTTTTTAATTAAATTGATTAATTAAAACAATTTTCGTATGAAAGACTGCTACATGAAGTGAGTTATGGCTTTTAACTTTTTTTGGGCATGTGGTATTGATAAGCCATGTCCTTAACCCATGGTATTGTAACATGTTGGACACCTAATCCGCTATAAGGGTTATGGTGTGGAATATGAACAGTCATTGGAGTCCAAGAGGCCACTTGGAATATGAAAACCAAGGGTCATAAGACTATATTGATATGCATATCCTTGTAAATAAAATATGAATTCAATGATTTATCTTATCTACTCCCTATTATTTGTGATCAGAGCGGGTGTACTCCCACCCTGTTCAAATTTGAGGCACTACTTTTGTGGCCAATTCATCTGTCAGTCTTGCCTCCCTGGGTTTTGCACCTGGGCACTTTGCCATTTTGAATATCTACTGGTCTTTACATGTTCTTCCTCTATAATTCTATAATTCAGGTGTATTTTGTTGATTTGTGTGTTGGTTCGACCACCACATGTTTTGTGGTCTAATCGACCTAGGCGTTTATGTTTTTTCATTTGTATGTTTCATAAATTGTTGTGCTTAGGAGTGATCAGAGAGATTCCTTCAACGATTTCCTTTTTCTTTGGGCACACTCTACATGTTAGTGCTGTCAAATCTGAAAGAAATTTTGATAATACCTGTGATACTAGCCTCTCTGATTTTTCTTCTATCTCGACCTAGTATCGCACTTATTCATTTCCATGTTGTGTGCTACCCTATATTCTGCGCTGTGACCTAACATGCAATTTGATTAACATTACACTGACATTCTCTACATACCCTTTCGTTGAACCCGACCATTTCTCTTTAACCCAGCTCTGTGGTGTTGATTTGCGGTAGCATCATATGTGCTCTAACCACGAAATTTGGTGGAGAGGTTGGGGCACATGAAATCTCCAATACCCAGAAAGGGTTTGTGCAAATTTTAAACAGATCGGGAGATATTAAAATAATAAATATTTTTAATGGAGTCCTTAAGTCTAAACTTTAGGGAAAATAAAATATTAATGTGTATTAATATGAATCTGTGTTAGAGTGGTCCAAAAGACATGGATCAAGACACATCTAATCTTAGCCGTTGATTAGGGACTTAATTTTGGTCGTTGAGATGTCAACAGGAAAAGTATAAGAGGAGGCTTGAGGGTCACTTGGAGAATACACCAGAGTGATCAGTCATTTTATTCTCTAGAGCGGGGTTTGCTAAGAGAGATAGAATCAGTGGTCAGGAGAGCAGCTAAGGGGCATTGAGTATAGAGAAATAGAGAAGGCAGGGATTGTGCCGGGAGAGTAGCATAGCAACCAAGGAGAGCGACACAGAGCCAGCAAGGGCTCACGCAGGGCCACGTAGAGGTAGCCAAGTGTTGCGCAGAGCACCAGAGAGGCCAGCGTGACTAATGCAGGGGCCCAAAAAGCTGACACAAGGCCTCCTGGGGTTGACGCAAGCCAAGAAAGGCTAATGCAAGGCCAGCGTGAGACAGAGAGGGCTGACACAGTCTAGATTGGGCAGGCGCTGGGGTTGCAAAGCAGTTTTGTGTTGAAGAGATGCTGGAAGGATTTTCCGGGCTTTCAGCCAGGAGATTTCTCTCAAACTATGAGGTATAGCTGCTAAGGAAATTCTCTGTTGGGTAGGCTAGTTTTGGCACCCAAATTATACTATGATATTGCTTAATAAGAAAACCCTCAGATAGCTGCACCGGTTTTCCCACATTAGATTTTTCCAGGGACATTGGTCCAAAAATAATGGTGTCATGGTGCAGGGATCAGCTATGTGTTGTTTTCTTGTTTCTTTTAGTTTGTTGATCTATAATATGTTGAGCATGGCAATTTGGTGTTTATTTTTCTCAGTATTTACTTGTAAATAACTTGTTTAAAGGAAAAATGAACAAGTAGGTAGGAATAAATCAAAAAAAGTGCATGAAGGGTTTCTAAACTAAGTAAACTTAGAAACTTCAACATGGTTTCAGAGGGTGATTGCAGATCATAGGAGGACTAAAAGACATCAGCCGAGCGAAGCAATAGCAGCAAAAAACAGTTGCCCCGAGGTGACAGAAGTTGTTTCTAGCATCGCAAAAGCCAAGAAAGTGTGATGCGGAGCTAGCCAGAGCCACACAAAAGATGCTGGGAACTGTGGAAAGCCTCAGAGAGGCCAACGTTGCTGACGCAGGGCATCCCAGGGCTGACGCAGATCCATCTGGGGTGACGTAGAGCCAGCACGGGGCAGAGAGGGATTGATGCCGTTCACAGAGAGGCAATTGCTGGAGTCTAGAAGGCTGGAGAAATATTGCAGAGTGGAGCTGGTGAGGTACTGTAGTCATAACAATACCTAACAGAGCAGGGCTAGAGGAGTTGTTACCGAGTGTTTCTAGCCGAGGAACCTGGATCAGCAGTGTAGCGGCACAAGACGATCAGAGTAAGGGACATCTTGACAAGCGACAAAAGGATTTCCAGGAGGGAAATCAGGACTCAGAGGGAGTCCAGAAGAGGACTTCTAGAGGGGAAGTAGAGACTCAGAGGAGTTGAATAGAGCTTCCAGGAGGGAAGTAGAGGAATGTCATGGCACTACACGGGGTAAGAAACCAAGATAGGTTGGATGGAGCATCGAATTTCCCAGTCTGGAAGGCCAGAATCTTATCAGTACTTGACAAGAATCATGTCAAGAACCTTGCCTTGAAGGATACGGCTGTCCCAGTCGACCCCAATGAAAATGAAAGGTACGAAGAGGCGATGGCGAGGGCCAAGTGCATCATCCTTGACGGAGTCAAGGATCATGTGGTACCACATATAATCGAGAAGGAAACGACAGTTGAGATATGGGAGGCTCTCAAGAATTTGTACCAGCATACTTTTGTGCAGAGAAGAATGTTGCTCGAGAACCAGATGAGGTTGTATCAGATGAAGAAGGGTCAATCGATTGACACCTTCCTCGGAGGATTGAATGAGATCCGAGACCAATTGACTACTATAGGAGCAACACTGGATCATCAGCTTATGGTGAGGACAACCCTGAATGTTGTCTTAGAAGATTGGGAAGTGTTTGTCCAGAGTATCTTGGGCAGTGGGACTCTCCTACCTTGGGACGAGATGTGGGTAGCTCTTCGCCAGGAAGAGATCAGACGATTGTCGAAGACAGGTAACAGCATCAAAGGGATCAAGGTCAAGCAGCAGCAGGAAGATGTGGCCCTAGCATCTGAGGGAAAGCAGGAGAAGCGAAAGAAGAAAGATCTCTTCAAGATCAAGTGCTTCCACTGTTGGGAGATGGGTCATTATGTGACCCAGTGCCTAAGGAAGAAGAGTAAGGGAGAGTCTTCTGAGACTAAGGCAGCGCCAGCACGGGCAGAGAAAGAAGTTTTGACAGACGATGATTGTGCCATGAGTGCACACCACTTGAGCAGAAGTGGGGAGACATCAAGCTATAGTCAGGTGGACTACAGGCGATGAGGGGCAGAATCCTTGAGGTACCCAGCTTCTTGGATTAGACCTTCCTACGGGGGCCCCGACAAGAGGTAGCAGGACTGGCTGGGTGGGTAGAGACAAATGCGGATGGAGTGGCAGATATAGCTACAGTGCAGGAGTCCTGAGACAGTGCAGAGCTAGCAGGCTGCAGCAGTGTGAGAGGCACAGGAGTGTTGCACCAATGTAGGATGGCACAAAGAGGTGTGCAACGGTGCGGGATGCAAGGAGTTGCTGCAGCAGCGCAGAGGTCAGAGAGAGTGGGCTTCAGAATCAATAGGTGTCTCTAGCCCAACAGGGAGGTTAGCTGGGAGATCATCTACATACTTCTCAGTAATTGAGCTTTAGTGCAGCAGTGGGTAGCACTATGTAGCATGATGAGAGGAGGTGCAGTGCGGATGCATTACTGGGAGAAAGGACCAGCAGCAACATGGATGCAAAAGAAGTTGTTGTACAAATGCAACAGTGGCAGTGGCAGAACCATGGGCAGCAGTACAGAGGCAACAGCGCAGAGGATGTTGGGCAGGAAGGCCTAGCATCAACACAAGTACCGATGTCGAATGATTAGAGTAATAGTCAGTGAGGAGTATTGCTAGAGCGTAGTCCTAGCTAAGAGGGAGTGTTGATTTGGGGTAGCATTGGATGTCTCTAACCTCGAAATTTGGTGGAGAGGTTGGGGCACATGAGATCTCCAATACCCAGAAAGGGTTTCAGCAAATTTTAAACAGATCAGGAGATATTAAAATAATTAATATTTTTAATGGAGTCCCTAAGTCTAAACTTAGGGAAAATAAAATGTTAATGTGTATTAATATGAATCTGTGTTAGAGTGGTCCAAAAGACATGGATCAAGCCAGATCTAATCTTAGCCATTGATTAGGGACTTAAGTTCAGCCGTTGAGATGTCAACATGAAAAGTATAAGAGGAGGCTTGAGCTCACTTGGAGAATACACCAGAGTGATCAGTCATTCTGTTCTCTAGAGCAGGGTTTACTAAGAGAGATAGAATCAGTGATCGGGAGAGCAACTGAGGGGCATTGAGTACAGAGAAACAGAGAAGGCAAAGATTGTGCCAAGAGAGCAGCACAACAACCAAGAAGAGTGACGCAGAGCCAGCAAGGGCTCACGCAGGGCCACGTAGAGGCAGTCAAGTGCTGCGCAGAGCACCAAAGATGCCAGCGTGTCTGGCGCAAAGGCCCAAAAAGCTGACGCACGGCCTCCTGGGGTTGATGCATGCCAAGAAAGGCTAACGCAGGGCCAGCGTGAGATAGAGAGGGGCTAACACAGTCCAGATTACGCAAACACGAGGGTTGTAGAGCAGTTTTTTGCTGAGGCGTTGCCAGAAGGATTTTCTTGGGTTTCAGCCAGGAGATTTCTCTCAAACTATGAGGTATAGCTGCTAAGGAAATTCTCGGTTGGGCAGGCTAGTTTCAGCACCCAAATTGTACTCTGATATTGCTTAATAAGAAAACCCTCAGATAGCTGCACCGGTTTTCCCGCATTGGGTTTTTTCGGGGACATTGGTCCAAAAATAATGGTGTCATGTGGTGTGTTTGTTCTTGTTTCTTTTAGTTGTTGATCTGTAATATGTTGAGCATGCACTGGTGTTTATTTTCAGTATGTACTTTGTAAATAACTTGTTAAAGGAAAAATAACAAGTAGGTAGGAATAAATCATAAAAAGTGCATGAAGGGTTTCTAAACTAAGTAAACTTAGAAACTTCAATACGTGGAATCATTGTTCCTTGGTATTTGTCTTCTTTGGTACCTGCAGTCTTCTTTCACACCATTTTTCAAAGTAGCATTTCTTTGTGCAAGTTGTCTCCTATTCACTGACGGATTCTCTCATGTATGGAATTCCACGTGAAGATGAAGCTGTGATTTGGCTGTAGAAGCACACAAAGGAGTTTGACCCATTCATGAAGGCCACAAGTTGTTCATGGATGCTGCATTAGAGCAACGCCATTGACACATTCCTCAGATGGGTAGAATAACCTGTACCTACACTTCGATGTGTTGTTGTTACTGTACAATGTAATCTCAACACAAAAGCCGACAACCCATACTTTATAACACGTGGGGTTTATATTATACATCCTTTCTCAGCACACACAAAAAGAAAATTGAAGCAGTGACTTTGTTGAACCTCCAACGGATGGAGCAGTTCTTCGTGCTCTTGCTTCTATTGTGAAGCTTGACCAATAATTCTACAATCCTGCAAACCCTCTGGGAGTGAGTGAAGGAATATCTCTGTGTCTATCCATTCATTTGTTTGATTACAACAAGGACGACTAAGCGCAGGGTTTGTAGGCCAGGATTTGGTTAACTATAGAAACATATGAAAGAGTTGACAATCCATCTATTTTGTTTGTTAAATTATGTAATCGTGAAGTGTCTAGAAGTGTTAAAGGTTTTGAGAATTTGGATCGTTGGGGCTAAAATGAAAACTCCAAAAACAATCGACAGTTTGCAAGAGTCATCGAAATAAATTAAGGAATGTGCACAACTCCAGGACAATATTTATTCATTTGAAGAGAGGTTGCAAAACTTTGTTGAGGCCTCACTCGTTGTATCAAGTCATTGTTTCTCATTTTCTGGATGAAAAGCAATGCTTCAAAGATTACATAATCACTGGTTCACATGGGAGTGGCATGGTCTATGTACCTGGTCTTTCATAAAATCACTCCTTTGATCTGTATCCTTTAGTTTTGAGCTTCTTCTTGAAGAGGTTCGTGTCTATTGAAGAATTTCTCTATATTTTGCGGCTGCAGTTATGTTTGTGCTTTTTGAAATGATTTGTTAAGCTTGTAATATATCACTCTACAGAGGCATCTAGGAGCATTTATATTTGAAGCAATAGCTAGAGTTGGTTTCGAAATACAACACAACACAAATTTATAAAGTTTTTTCATGCACTCAAGTACTAGGCCCCTTAAGCTGTGCACAAGTTTATGTCTATTTGTATCCTGTACTGATATATAAAAGTCTCCACCAAGAACCAATCTTCACCATAAATCATCTAGAGTCCCTTTCAATAGTGTCATGGACTTTAATCAACCATATATAGTATACAATATTTTTATCCAGCCTCATATCATCACTGCATTTGTTGTGGGTTCCATTTTTTGTAATCCCACAATTGTAGGAGGTTACCTGTAGATGATTTTTATGGCTGCAAATTCCAGAGCGCATATAAATATGCAAAAGTATATGAATATGATATATTTGCCAACATGGAAAACAATGCTTAGTAAGTGATGGTAGTATCTTTATCTCTTTTCGCATTTTTAGAGGTATTCTTGACATTTTCTTGATCTGGAGGTGCCATATTCAACATTTTAGTTCAATGTTTCTTACTAAATCAATGGCACATGGATTTTGAAGATCAATTCAAATTGGAGAATAATTGTAACTTGCAGTTTGTTTACATTGTAAACGGGTGCATTATCGGTTGAAGTCGACATCCTTCATTTCTTTAGCTTGAGCTATCTAGAAAATGGATCGAATTGGTGAAGTAGTAGAGTCTTGAAAACGCTGATACAATCTATTACGGATGATAGTGAAAATCAACAAAATCTCTCTTGCTCACATTCAAATCTATTTGCAAAATGTGTTGGAAATACTCAAAGGGGGTGAATCAGTGTTTCTTTTCAGTTGTTCCTTTTACTAGTTAGATTCTTCACAATTATAATCAGAAAGAAAATAAATAATAACTACTTTATTACGAGAGGACTCCAATCCTTTTTTTCAAATAATTGAGTACAATAATAGTTGACAGCACCAACCCTTCAATATTCCACGCACCAACTTGTCGCTAAGCACCAACTTGGACTTTTAATGAGGCTACGACCTCTAGGGCTTCGACCCTATTCTTCTCAAGGCTCCAACCTTGTGTTTAGGGGCACCAACCTCTACGACACCAATCCTCTAGTCTTCTTTTGATAAAAAAAATGTATGATGTACTTGAATATTTTCATCAAATACTCTTCACTGTTCAACTTCTCAATCTGCTCCAAACCAACTGGTGTTTTAACTTTACTATACCTTCTGCTTGTCTTCACTTAGCTACTTGAAGCTGCTGCAAACAAGGAGGTCACTAATCCAAGTAATATGTTGTAATACAATGTAATCTTTAAGTTGTTCTTTAGTTCACAGTCTTGAGCTAAGGTGACACAATAGACTAGATGTGAAGAGAAAAATCACTAGCCACTATCAAATAGCTTGTTGCAACAAGCTATTTGACATGAAAAAATCTTCTTTAAGATGGTCTATGATCCATTTTGAAAGAATGCCTCCAAGGTGTCCAAAATAATTTTTCTTTGTGTCTATGCTTAAATTTTTGGTGCAGAACCTGATTGGGACATCAAGAGGTCATTGTTACGACTCCAAGTTCTTCATCATAATGTGTCTCCAATGTCATCCATGTCATCATTCTAGTGTAGCATCCATGTCATCATGTAATAGTGCAGTGTTCATCATTTTTCCATTAGGAGAGCTCATCAAGAGAGCATATATTTCATCAATGACAATTATTGACCAACAAAATGCACAAGAAAAGATTGAGTTTTTGCAAGTCGAATCACAACTACAACTTAATCATCATTTTGAACTGTTTTTTGTTCAAAAGAATCCTTTGTTTGAGATTGAGATAGACTCCCATCAGTGGCTAGAAATTGATCAAATCACTCAGTCCATCTCAGGAACAAATGTGCATAAAGATGTAGAAGTCCATGCTACACTTCCTAAGCTGATCATTAGACTTGGGGGAAGAGCTTGCCAACAATAAGCACAAAACCGTTCATGGATATGATAAGGAGGTGTCCGTTCACATTTTTAGACTATTCTAAGGCCATTCAGTTTCAAAGTCTTGGATTTCTTCAAGGAAACTCAATTTCACCTAATGCTCCTCCTCCATAGCGACCATAGGTTGTCAGATGATGAAATTTCTAAGTCTAACCGTTAGAAATTTAATCTGTATTCTTATGGTTCATTTCTTCTACTTGTTAATTCTAAACAAGTTATTTAAAACATATAAATAACGAAATAAACACAATACAGTCTCAACATCTACAAATCATCAGTTGAAAGAGAACAAACACGCAAGTGACACTGTTATTTTTGGACAAATGTCCCCAGAAAAACCGAATGCTGGAAAACCAGTGCAGCTATTCTGAGGGTTTATTATTATGCAGTATTTCCTTGAGTACAATTGGGTGCCAAACTAGCTCTCCCGACAGAGAAAAATAATTGGCAGGAATACCTCTCTATTCGGAAACAGGTATTCAAAAAACCTGTCCCACGAAACCCTCTCCAACGAATCTGAAGCACTGCGCTGGTCCTTCTGGCCCTTGCATCAGCGCCAAACCCCTCTGCATTAGCCATTTAAGGCACTGCACAGCCTTTGGGACCCTTTGCGTCACTCCAGTTGCTCTTTGCATCGATGACACAATCCCTCTAGTCTTTGCACTATCTCTGCGTGGTCTACTCTGGCTACTGCTTGCTCTCTGCCTCTGCGCTGGTCTCTTGGCACTGTCTCTGCCTTTCTGCCCAGTACTCACTGCCCCTCATTGTTGATCACTGATTCGAATTTGCTTAGTAACCCCACTCTAGCAAATCGAATGACTGATCACTCTAGTGTATCTTCCAACTGACCCTCAAGCCTCTTCTTATACTTTTCTCGTTTGTCTTCCAACAACCGAGATTACATCTTTAATCAATGGCTAAGATTAGATTTGGCTTTATCCATGACTTTTGAAACCTTCTAAACTAGTTTTATATTAATACCCATTAATATTTTATTTTTCTTAAGTTTAGACTTAGGAACTCCTTAAAAAATAATAATTATTTTAATATCTCTCAAACCAGTTAGAATCTGCCCAAACGATTTTTGGGTCTTGGAGATTTCATGTGCTTTAGCCTCTCCACCAATTTTCATGGCTAGAGCACATCCAATGCTACTCCAAATCAACACTCCCTCTTAGCGAGGACTGTGCTCTAGTAATACTCCTCACTTAGCATCACTCTGATTATACGACACTGGTACCTATGCTGAAGCTAGGCCTCCCTGCCCAACATCCTCTGCACTGCTGCATCTTGTACTGCTACTCATGGCCCTGCCACTGCCACTGTTGCATCCGTACGACAACTCCCTCTGTATTCGTGCTGTTGCTGGTCCTTTCTCCCAACACTGCAACCCCCTCTCATCATGCTGCATCGTGCTACTGCCAACTGCTACTGCATTCCAACTCAATTACTGAGAAGTAAGTAACTGATCCACCCATCTTCTGACATCCTTGTCAGGCTAGAAACACTCCCGATGCTGAAGCTGTCTCTGTTGCTAACAAGTGCTCCCTCTATTGACCTTTGCACTGCTGCAACAACTCCCTGCATCTCGCACCGTTGCACACCTCTCTGTGCCATCCTGCACTGGCGCAACACTCCCGTGCCTCTCGCACAATTGCAGCCTGCTTGCTTCGTGCTGCCCGAGGACTCCTACACTGTAGCACTCTTCGCGCTTCATCTGCATCCATTTCTACCGACATCTGCTAGTTCTGCTACTCTCTCCTAGGGGATCCCGTTGCAAGGTATAATCCAAGAGTTTGGGTACCTCAAGGATCCTGCCCCTCATTGCTTGTAGTCCTCCTGACTATAGCTCGATGCCTCCCCACCTCTTCTCCAGAGGTACACGAACACTCATGGCACAATCATCATCCTCGGCAATCTCCCTTCTTCTTGTCAACTTCTCCAAGTCTCTCTACTTCCCTCTGGAAGTTTTCTCTTCGACTCTTGTTGAGTCTCTCTACTTCCCCCCTGGAATTTCTCTGCTAGAGTCGCTCTGAGTCTCGATTTCCCTTCTAAAAATCCTCTTGCCAATCATCAAGTCGCACCTCTCCTATCTTCTGTGCACTTGCAACACTGATCTGGATTCCTTGACTAGAAATCCTCCTCGGTAGCGACTCCCTCTACTTTGGTTTTTTCCTATTAGGTACTGTTCTGCCCACAGTACCCCACCAACTTCACTCCTCGCAAACTGCCTGCAGCTTCCTACACCCCAACATCTGAAGAACTGAGCCTCTAGGATTCGCACAATCCCGACGCTGGTTGAATCTGCACCTCCTGGCCACAACGTCGATCCTTCCTGGCTAAGAAAGATGACCGGGCACTGCATAGGTCAGATCTGCCTCTCTCTGCCTCTACGCTGACCCTCCTCATTGCTCAAACTGATGACGCAGTCCCTTCAACCCTTCTTTGCTGTTCTCTGCTAGGAACAACTTCTGTCACTCAGGACAACTATTTCTGCTGCAAATGCTCTGCTTCGGCTAGTGCCTTCAGCTTTCCTATGATCTGTAACCTCGCTCTGATACCATGTTGAAATTCCTAAGTCTAATCATTAGAAATGTAATTTGCATTCTTATGGTTTATTTCTTCTACTTGTTAATTATGAACAAGTTATTTAAAACATATAAATAACGAAATAAACACAATACAGTGTCAACATCTACAAATCATTAGCTGAAAGAAAACAAACACACAAGTGACACTGTTATTTTTGGGCAAATGTCCCCGGAAAAATCCAATGCGGGAAAACTGGTGCAACTATTCTGAGGGTTTATTATTATGCAGTATTTCCTTGAGTACAACTGGGTGCTAAACTGGCTCTCCCAACAGAGAAAAATAATTAGCAACAATACCTCTCTATTTGGAAACAGGTATTCAGAAAACATGTCCCACGAAACCCTCTCCGATTCTGAAGCACTGCGGTGAGCCTTCTGGCCCTTGTGTCAGCCCCAAACCCCTCTGCGTTAGCCCTTTGAGGCACTGCGTAGCCTCTGGGACCCTTTGCGTCACTCTAGCTACTCTCTGTGTGGATGACGCAATCCCTCTAGTCTCTGCGTTGTCTCTGTTGGGCTTTGCGTGGCTTGCTCTGGCTGTTGCTTCTCGCTCTCTGCCTCTGCGTTGGTCTCTTGGAACTGTATCTGCCTCTCTGCCCAGTACTCACTTCCCCTCGCTGTTGATCATTGATTCGACTTTTCTTAGCAACCCTGTTCTAGCAAATCGAATGACTGATCATTGTGGTGTGTCTTCCAACTGACCCTCAAGCTTCTTCTTATACTTTTCTCGTTGGTCCTTCAACGGCCCAGATTACATCTTTAATCAACGACTAAGATTAGATTTGGCTTGATCCATGACTTCTGGAACCTTATAACCCAATTTTATATTAATATCCTTTAATATTTTATTTTTCCTAAGTTTAGACTTAGGAACTCCATTAAAAATATTAATTATTTTAATAACTCCCAAACCAGTTAGAATTTGCCCAAACCATTTCTGGGTCTTGGAGATTTCATGTGCTTTAGCTTGTCCACCAATTTTCATGGCTAGAGCACATTCAATGCTACCCCAAATCAACATCAGATGCCAACATTGAGACATAGTTGGCCATGTGAAAAATCAATGTTTTAATCTTAATCTGTGTGACCATTATGGTAAGCACACTCATCGTTCAAATGAATGTTTCAGAAAAAAGCCTCTTGTAAGAATGAAGATTCACCTTGAATGGATCACTTCTTGGCAGTGGGCTTCAATAACCAAGAAGATATTTATGTTATACCAAAGAAAATTTCTCGAGTATTGACACGTCTTGCGGTTGAGATTTCTTCATTTTCTTACCTTGTATCTAACAGGGGGAATTGACGATCATCTACAAGCTTCAAAGATACATTAAACGAGCTTGAGTGACAACCTAGGCCTAAAGTCAGAGTTAGCCATACCCAGATTCAAAGTTGTAGCCAAAGACAAAGCAATGCCCCATGAGTATGCCTTTGGTTGGTGGCCTTCCTTAAGCCACTACAGGTTGGGACCTTAATGGTGTCCCTTTTTAGAACACTTCCTCTAGTATAAGACTTTAGCTTCTAGCCATATTTGGAACTGCTCTAGAAATTGCATCAAGCATTCCATGTTGAGACCTCAATAGCCTTCCTTTTCACAACATTAGGGAGCACTTCCTCTAGCAAAAGACTTAAGCTTTTAGCGATTTTTGGAATTGTTCCAGGAACTACACTATGTGTTTTAGTGTTGGTGGTCATCCTTAAACCACCACTGATTGAGACCTCGAGTTCTCCCATTTTATACCATCATTTTAAAGATCAAAGTCAACCAATCATTGCCATGCATTTTTTGTTTTTCAACTCTCTTTTTGGACTCATATATACCCCTTCGGATTAATGAGAGAATGTTGGACACCTAATCCATTAAGGGTTATGGTGTGAAATATGATCAACCATTGGTTTACAAGGGAGCATTTAGAATATGAAAACCAAAGGTCATAAGACTATATCAATATGTATATCCTTGTGAAGAGAAAATGTATTCAATTATTTATCTTATCTACTCTATCATTTGTGAGTGTTTTTTTAACATAAGGAAACCTTTTTATAGGTTAAGAATCTCCATGGTATTGTAACAAAACCTATTTATAAAGGAACTCCATGGTTAAGTGTGGTTGAACCTCTATTGTTAAGAATTTTATGACATGTTTTTTTGAATGTATATATATTTAACTCATATATTAATTCTTTTTATAATAAATAATACTAATAATTTAAAACAAAGTTATAATTTAATTCATATTTATTATTATTTTTTAATTTTGACAATGCAGGATGTATTATGAAGTAAAAGTTTTGATGGGTATCATAAATTGATTCCTATATACCTTTAAGTTTTATGGTTGTGCTAATTTTAGATAAATTTTAAAGAAGAGCTAATATTTATAAACACATTTATTTTAAATCAATAAACGACAGTTTATGAATAGCTAGCTTAATAATGGAACGTTTATAAAAATCTAAATTAAAAACCATTTAAGAAAAGATCAACAATAAATATTATATTATAATGAAATATACATTAATTGGTATACATTTTCATTTTTATTTTGTAATAAAAGATACGTCAACTCATATAAATTATTAATTTTATATTTAGTTTTAAATTATATTTTTTTAATATATTTAATAATTTTGATGTCAAATTAGATTTATATGTAATTGAATATAAAGAAATCTATTTGTCCATAGTTAAAAAAAAAAAAAATTGAAAATACTAGTTACACGTACTTCTAATGGTTAGAATTCTAAGTGATAATGTTGTTTATTTCCTTTCAATTTTAGTTAACTTTGTTGGGTAGATTTTCGGATTATTTTATTGAATTAGGGAGATGTGGTCTATTTATTTGGGTGGATAGTAGTGCTATGTGACAAATGATAACCGTAATGAGTGAGTCTATGTTTGAGTTACCAATTTTCCTTCTCATACAAATAATAAATTATATGTATATTTTTTTTATATTATTTTTTAAATAATTCAGTGATGGAATAGTAGTTAGAGGTGGTAGAGTCGTAAATTTATTTGACATCTTCATGTCTTTAACTTGCAGGTACCTGCACTGGCGAGCACGGTGTAGGAACGGGTAAAATGAAGGTGAGTTTGAGCAAGTTTCTTCCTATTCAATGTTTGTTCATTTTGTATAAACAAATGCAAGGAACTTGAATGTTTTATAAATATGAGATCCATCTGTGTCTACTAACAATACTCTTTAAGGGCTAGCCTAACACTACACTCATGATTGGAACGTAGCTCCTCAGATATGAAATGTTTAAGACTTAACCTCACGCTAATAAACCTTATCCAGTTAGGTCCGGGGGAACAATAATTGCGGAAAAGTAAATGTGAAAATTATTTTATTTTCTTCGAACTAAGAGGGGCAAAGTGACATTGTCTTTTGCAATACTAAAGCTAGAATTAACTCATTTTATTTGTAATTTCATCACATTTCGCTATCGTGCATTAGAAATTGAGATCTGGTTAGGTCCCGGGGAACAAAATTTGCGGAAAAGTAAATGTGAAAAATACTTTATTTTCTTCGAACTAATTTTGCAATACTAAAAGCTAGAATTAACTCATTTTATTTGTAATTTCATTTTTCAAACATTTCACTGTGTTGCATTAGACACACAGAGAAGTAGATTATTATGAATGAATGATATTTTAAGGTCTATAAAATTAAAAATAGTTCTGGGACTACGAATTTCCCTTTTTTTATGCTTTTTGTAATTCAATCTTTTTCTTACTTAAATTGATGATAAATTAACTCAACTTTCTAACAATAGTCTATGGGACTACCAACCTCCCTTTTTACGCTTTTTGCAATTCAATCAGTTTCTTACTTAAATTGATGATCAATCGACCCAACCTTGTAAGAGTCCCCTCACTGAAAAGACAATGCCAAGGAATTGAAGCTAACATACTGCCATAACTTTCTGATGTCTCTGAAAGCATCACATTCCAAAATGAAATGTTTTTCCGATTGCACTGTCCCATAAGTGCAAAAAGTACACACTCGTTCTTCCCAAGCTTCTTTAGGTCTCTTCCAAAGTGTCCCATTTCACACCGAAGTTGATGTGAGTTAGCTTTTAATTGAGCAATTAAAAGCTTTGCTCTCCACTAAATGTCGGCTCCAATGTACTCTTTTTGTTGGAGATCACAAGTGGGGTTGAATTCATGAACATAGTACTTCTTCTTTCTACCCAACTATTTTCCCCATATGCGCTTAAGGAACTTATCCATAACAAAATTCTTTAACTCCTTGCTATTTGTGGGACATGCATTGAGGTAAATATTCCATTTTTGCATCCATTTGTTGTTTTGTCTCATTTATGATTTCTTTTTTTAACTCATGCCTTCAATGAAGATAACTTTAGGCCATCTACCTACTCCCATTGCTCAATTCTTTTTAGATACCTTATAAAATGCACCATAGCAGTTGCTTCGATGGGAGATGCCCTTGTTTCACTCAACATTATCTCATAAAGAACCGAACTTTTTATTTTGAATTTGCTCATTATCAAGCTATTTTGGATTTTCTCAATTTGCTTCCATTTTGAAAAAACAATGCTGCTAACCCACAATAGAAACCCACAATAGAAATATTCGAGAAATAAAATTAAAATATAATATCATTACAACAATGAAATATTCAAAAAAAATAAAATAAAATATAAATATCTTCGTTGGGGCTGCTGATTAGAAAGAGGCCTTGCAAACTGTGCGACATGAAAAACCTTTGTAATTATAGTTAGCTTCATTTTGTTTCCGACGATTGTTTACAAGATTATAACAGAAAATTTCTTCTCTAATTGCTTTTCAATAAATTATAAACTGTTTTATTTTATGCTTAAGATGTTACTTTACCTGGCTTTATGACAGAGAAAGCAGGTATTGGTTTTCTGGTTTTAAAAGCCGAACATGGTATACTTATCCCAGTTGAGTTAGGCTTTAAAGGGAGACCAGACTTTTTCTTTCGATTTAAAGCCAAATTGATAGATTATTGTACATTAAAACGAAGGTCAAAGACTAAACGTAAAAAGACGATTTCTGATTCAAAAGGGATCAAATTTATTTGAGGGGAATCTGCCACTGGCATGTAGTGGCCAAAGCTTGTTGGTCCCGTATAGACATCTAAGCCACCTAGTTGTTGACCGTACGACTCTACAGAAGTTATACGGACTCCATGTTCAACTACCCAAGGCCTGCCAAAGTGCAATGCGAACTATAAAGATGCCATACAAAAGCTCTACAGAAGAAATGGCGTAGTATATTGAGGTCACAATTTTGCTCAGAAAATAATAGAAATTTTGGTAGGATTTTGAAAAATCTGGTAGATATTTTTGGAAATTTCGGTCACAGTTATCAATTTTCGGGATTTTGGGTGCTCAGAGGTTCTTGATAGTGTTGAATCTGTTTCAGCCATAAAAAAATATCAAACTCTCATGATTAGATTTCTTGATTTTTTTCAATGGCTTTTAACAAAAATTTCCCGTACCGGTGAAATTGTGAGCTCGGTCGACAACGCCCAGAAGAAATTGGCTTCCTAGCAGATCACTTGGTCGATTTACAGCAGAAATTTGTCATACAACAATGAAATTTGGGTCAAAGCAATAGGTAATTTGTCCATTTAGTAGAGAATTGACAAATTTCAGCTAGTATTTCTCAATCTTGCTTCTATTATGTGTAGTTTTTGGGAGGGAAGAATAGGCCCGTAACTATAAATTTTTATTAGCATTTTTTAAAAGCGAATGGCTATTTTATCTTATTTGATGTTAGAGGGTGTTATAGGAAAAATAATAATACTAGGAAATAAAGAATCTTAGTTTTTTTTTTGATACAAATGTAGATGAAAATAACAACAAAAAAATGAGGATAAGTTTGATATCATTCGAGATTGTAAGAAGGCATGGAGACATCTACTAGAAACATTGTGAGCCCTGTATCCACTCTGAAGAAAGTTTATGTGAAACAGATTTGGTTGATCCTCGTCTTTGAAATATATGAATGGCTTTCTAGGGACGCACAACTTTGTAATGTCCCTGATCTCTTCCCCTTGCTTCCTCAAGAAAATGACCATTGGCTCTTTAGGGCCTGCCCCTCCTCTCCTTCCACTTGCTCCTGGCATAGCGCATTTGATGCACTAGTAGCAAGCACATTCTGAGGTCCCAAGAAAAATCACTCAGGATTTGTCAAGAAGTCGGAGGATATCTCCAAAATCACTGTTGCAGCTCAATCAAGATAAATGGCTCTTAGATTAGCTATAAGAAGGATTTGGCAGGGTAGTTTATAGAGATATTGCTCTCACTGTATTCCTTGAATATGTGGGTTGAAAAGAACTCAAAACCTCTTGTCCAGGGTCAAATCAATATTTCCATCTATGGCAGAGGATTCTTTACTTTTCACTTTGAAAACAACGCTGATAGAGATATGATCTTCAGAAGTGGCCCCTATTTTATGGAGCCTCGGGGGCTTTATTTAGATAGGTGGAACTTGGATTTTAACTCTAAAAGTGATGTTCCCTCTATAGTCTAGGTCAAACTTCCCTATCTTCCCCTCCATTGATGGAATGATGAGACTCTGAGATCTATTGGAAACGCCTTGGGGAAATACATAGATAGAGCTAAACCTAGAGAAGGCATGTTAGCTTGTGCCATAGTTTGTGTGGAAGTAGATCAAGAGAAAAGCCTCCCTTTGACTATTATGCTCACTTTGGATAACGAGTCATTTCTATTGATTTTAGGTAGCATCGAATGTGCTCTAGCTATGAAATTTTGTGAAGGGGCTAGAATACAGGAGGTATCCAAGACCCATAAATCATTTGGAGAAATTCCACTTCGATGAGGAGTTATTAAAATAATTAATATTTTTAATGGGTTCCTAAGTATAAACTTAGGAAAATAAAAGTATCAATGGGTATTAATAAAGATAAGGGTGAGAAGCTTCTAAGAGATGAGGATCAAGTTTGTTTTAATCTTAGCCATTGATTAGAGACTTAATCTCGACCGTTGATTCATCAACAGGAAAAGTATAAGAGAAGACTTGAGGATCATTTGGAGACACACCGACAGATACTCAGTATCCCAAAGAAAATCGATTCTCAAAGGGAAAGAAATTGATTTCAGAGGGAGAGTTGTAGGGTGGAGGAAGAGGAGGGCATCAACAACAGTCAATGACTGAGGAGGAGGTGACGCAGGTGTATTGAGAGACAACACAAAGGGAAGACATAGTCCAGGAAACGCAGTCCTCACGCGGTTTGACGCAGAGGGACACAAAACCACGCAGAGTGACGCAGAAGTGGGAGAAGGGTCTCCAAGGTGTCAAATGGTTTCCGAGAGAGGGATGAACCTTGCCTTTTCTCTTAGTTTCTCTGTAAAATCATTCCTTGTAAAGTGATTGTTGCTGAAGATTACTAAAACCCTCATCTGCTGCACTGGTTTTCCCACATTGGGTTTTTCCCAGGACAATTGTCCAAAAACAATTGTGTTGATGTGATTGGTTTTTGTGCTTGTATATCACTGCTATTTTCTCTATGTAATTATGTGATAACTGCAGTAGAATTTATTTTAATGTTTGTTGAAGCAATTTCATAAATAATTTATTGTGAGAAATAAGTAGGTGAAATAAATCAGTTACTGCAGTAGAATTTCGAGTTAGAAATTTTCACACTTTCTTCAAGAGGTGGACTACGATCAGCTTCCCTTCAAGTGTAAACTTTGCGATGAGTATGGACATTTTGTTAGGAACTGCAAGAAGGTAGAGGAACTGCAAAATTAGGACGAAGATAATCAGCAATGGCAACAACTAAAGAGAAGAAGAGGACGGGGTCACCAAGCCAATCTTACTAGTAAAAACAAAGGACCTTCTCAATCAAGAAACACGTATGAAATTTTAGAACATTAAGAAGACAAAGGTGAAATTTAAAACAGTGCGAAACACGCATATGGATTTCCAAATGAATTAATTGATTTGATTGAGCAACAATACTCAATAATAATACAAAGATATTTAGAAAGATAGAAACATCAAGTTTCTATGTAAAGAATCAGTTTCATCTAAGAAACTGCTAAAGGAAGAAAATTAGCAACAGCTAAAAGAATGAGCATTAAACTAAAATAGTATTATTCTAATACCCTCCCTTAATGCTCAATCTATTTACAACACCAATAGACCCCCTGAATTGTACAAACTTAGCAGGACCAAGAGGCTTGGTGAAGATGTCTGCGGGTTGCTATGTTGTGGGAACATATCTCAACTGAACGGATCTGTCTTCAACAAGCTGGCGAATGTAGTGGCAATGAGTTCCCACATGTTTGTTCGTTCATGAAAGACGAGAATTTTTGAAAGTTTGAGCACTCCCTGATATCACAAAACAAGGAAGTGGACCTGTCTGGGAAACATGCATATCTGCAAGCATACGTCGAAGCCAAACTGCCTCACAGGATGCCTTAACTGCTCCCCGATACTCTGCTTCTGTTGAGGAGAGAGCCACGGCTTGCTGCTTCTTACTAGTCTAGGTGACAGCACTAGATCCTAGACTAAACACATACCCAGCTGTAGATTTAGATCATCAATCGAACCGGCCCAGTCAGAATCTGTGTAACCACTGAGTATAGGATCGGAACTGTGAGTGTATAGGAGTCCATAATCAGAAGTGCCACGCACATATCGTAGCACACGCTTTGCTGCTATCCAATGATCAACTTTAGGAGCTGACATGAAGTGGGAAATGTAGCTCACTACAAAACTGATGTCTGGTCTGGTGGCAGTAAGGTAGATGAGACTACCCACTAATTGCCTGAATAAAGTTTCATATACAGGGAGAGAGGATGACTGAGCTGAAAGTTTGAGCCCTGGTTCCATAGGAGTCGTGGCTGGTTTGCAATCTTGCATTCTGAACCTGTCCACAAGATTTTTGGCATCCTTGGACTAAGAGAGAAAGATGTGATTCTCAGTCTGCCAAACTTCAACCCCCAGACAGTAGTGAAGAAGTCCCAAGTCTGTCATATCAAAGGTTCTGCATAAGTCTTGTTTGATCCCAGGGATCAAATGTGCAGAGCTGGCAGTAATGATAAGGTCATCTACATAGACAACCACAAACAAGATATCATCGCCATTATGCTTGATATACAGATTTGCATCAGATGGGCTCCGCTGAAAGCCATGATCTGTCAGGTACTGATCAATTTTCATGTACCAAGCCCGAGGAGCTTGTTTCAATCCATAGAGAGCTTTAGCTAATCTACACACTTTTTGTTCTTGACCGATAATCTTAAATCCTGGAGGCTGTGTCATGTACACTTCGTCCTGTAACTCACCATTTAGGAAAACACTTTTTACATCCATCTGATGAACTTTCCATTTGAACTGAGCTGCTAGGGCAAGAACAAGCCGTATGGTACTCATCTTGGCTATAGGAGCAAAAGTCTCCTCATAGTCAATGCTTTCATTCTGTCAGAATCCTCGAGCCACAAGACGAGCTTTATACTTGTCTAGAGTTCCATCGGCTTTGTATTTCACTTTATATACCCATTTGCAACTAATGGGCTTTTTCCCTTCAGGAAGATCAGAAAGGGTCCATGTGTGATTTTTCTGAAGACTCTCGAATTCAACGTCCATAGCCTGTTCCCACTCAGATGTACCCTTAGCCTCTGAGTAAGTTTGAGGCTCAAAGATACTGTGTAGATTAGCCATAAGAGCAAATTTACTGTAGACTGCTGTTTGCTCTTATGTCTAGAAGTTCGTCCTTCAAGGAGTTCATCATCCCGGAGATCACCAATGGTTTTAGCCCACCATTTTGGTCGAAGAGTAGAGGAACCAATATCAGGAGGAGAAGAAATAGGAGCAGCAAGAGAAGGGTTATTTTCCGGAGGAAGCTCAGGCAGTGTATTATCAAACATTGATGCTGCATCATCCCTCCCATCAGGTGGACCTACCGGAATAAGAACACTGTGAGGCTGATCTGTAGAACACTGCTCAAAAGAAGAAGACTGAAAGAATCCTCTGTCTTCATCAAATACCACATCCCGACTGAAGCTAAGACGACCAGTGGCAATATCTATTAGTCTATAGGCCTTGTGATGATCACTGTACCCTGTCATCATGAGTTTCTGGCTTTTGGAATCCAACTTAGAGTGCTTAGCAGCTGGAATCCAAACATATGAAATTGAGCCGAATACTTTGAGGTGATTGATCTTAGGCTTACGGCCAGACCACACCTCTTCGGGAGTCTTCCCTTTAACAGCCTGAGTGGGTGATTTGTTAAGAAGATAAACAGCAGTAAAGACTGCTTCAGCCCAGAATTTGTTTGGAACACTCTTGTGCTGTAACATGGAGCGAGCCATTTCAACAACCGTGCGGTTGTGACGTTCAACAACACTGTTCTGCTAAGGAGTGTAGGGTGTAGTGAACTGGCGTTTTATGCCATGAGTATCACAGAAGTTGGAAAAAGCAGAAGAACAAAATTCCCCCCTGTTGTCTGTCCTAAGAGTCATGATATTACAGCTAGACTCTTTTTCAACTAAGGTTTTAAACTTCTGAAATATACTAAATGCATCAGATTTATATTTTAGAAAACATACCCACATCTTTCTACTGAAATCATCTACAATAAGCAAAAAATATTTGCAAGCAGTGATAGAAGATGTATTCATAGGACCACCAATATCAACATGAATTAACTAGAGTACCTTAGATGCGCGCCAGGATTCTCCATTCGTGAATGAAGACCGATGTTGTTTGCTAGCTTGACAAGTGTTGCATACGCCCAACTGCTGAGTCTAAATATCAGGTAACCTTGACACAAGTCCTTCCCGAGAAAGCTGAGAGAGATAATGCATGTTTAGGTGACCATATCGCTGATGCCATAGATTGCTGATGGGAGAAACACGAGCTCCTAGAGCCACTTCTGGAGAATCACCAGTGTCAAGAAGCCTGTATAAACCATGATCTTCTAGGCCAACAGCAACTGTAAGACTAGTCCCCCTATCGCTAATAGAGCATTTGTGCGCTCTGAACACTACATCAAGCTGAGGAGAGTTCCTCATAATCTGACTGACAGACAGCAGATTAATTTCCATACCAGGAACATAGTACACATTCAGGAAGATGAGTGTGCGACCACCAGACTGGATTTGAGCTGTACCTCTGCCAACCACTGTGTATTGTTCACCTCCGCCAAATACCACGGAATCATTGAAAGGTGAGAAGTCAATAAACCAGTCACGCCTGTGAGAGAAATGGCGTGATGCACCAAAGTCAATGTACCAGGCAAAAGATGGAACATGATCTGAAGACCTTTTAGTCATAAAGGCATAGAAGGCAGAATCTGTCTGCTCGGAATGTTCTGCAACATTTGCTGTCTGATGGAGTCCTCCCTGTTTCTTCTGTTCAGAAGCAATCTTTTGTCGGCAATCTTTCTTTATGTGGCCAAACTTGTGACAGTAATTACACTGCACATTTTTCATCCTAGCAGGATCAAAAGGCTGAGAAGAACCTTTCTGCTGAAAGAATGGAGAGGACTGATATTTGGCTGCAAAAGCATTTTCGGAGGAGGCTGATGCTGCACTACTACCAAACTGTTGTTTCCAACAATCCTGCTGCATGAGTTTGGTACATAATTCTGGAAACTTCAGATCAACATTAGTGGCAGTAATGTTGAGTGTTTCTATGAAGTGCTCATAAGATTTTGGTAGACTTTTCAGAGTGATGACTACCATATCTTCTTCCTCCATGGTGCGACCAATGGCTTCGAGCTGATCTCGAATGTCTTTAATCTTGTTGAGATGTTCCTGTAAAGACATATGTTCATCCATCATGATGGAGAACAACTGATTTTTGAGAAAGAAAGCTCTGCTCTTGTCAGATGTCTCGTGTAGTTCTTTCAACTGTTGCCAGATCCCGGCAGCTGTCTTACCAGAAGGAATCTGCGGTAACTGATCATCAGCCACAGAGAGCTTGAGAAGCATAACAGCCTCTCGATTTCGATCATCAAATTTATCTTGATCGGTACCAGTTGTACCGGGACGAAGCTCTTTGCCCAAAACGAGCTGATCAAGACGCCTGTATTCAAAAATGGTCAACATTCTTTGTTTCCAGATGTTATAATTGCTGCCATTAAAGCGTTGATTTCCTTCTAACATCAAATTGGTGAGCGAGGCCATTTGTACGTTTCCCAAGACAATAAAGAAATCTGGCACAAATTTCAATGTAGATGCCTGCTGATCCTTTGATTTTGCAGCAGTTTTAATCCACTCAGCCAAAAAAAAATTGTCCAATATGTGGACAGAAAATACGAACCTAGATGACATGAGAACGCTTCAATCAAAAGAGAAAATAAGAAATCACGAATCTCAGCGGAAATATCAAAAAAGGAATCGATTGTTAGAAAAGAGATTCAGGTATCGATCCTGCTCGACGGATTCTCCTCGGCTTAGACGGACAGCAACAAGTAGTAAATACAGGCCAAGCTAATGCAAGCAGACTGTATATTCAAACACACAGCCAGTCAAAACCAACCGCATGTCATTGTAGATCGTTTACAGAGAAATTAAATGCAGTTTAATGTCGAATCCGGAATTTATTATTGGAATCGATTCATTATAATTTTCAACAACAACACCGTAAAAAAATTCTCCCGTAACTCACCAAATTCGCAGTCGACAGGCTTTTAGTGATCCGTTTGGCGGACTCCGACTCAAAAGACCAGATTTGCGAAAAATTGTTACATCCGCTGAATCTCCTCCGTCTAGCAGGGCAAGAAGCCGATTCTACCGAGTATTACAGAATTTTCGAATACCCCGACGACGTTAACAACCTCGCAGCTTTGTGCTGTGTCGTCACGAACACCAGGGATTCTTTGGTCGTGATTCGAATCCTGCAAACATTAGCCACCTGCTCTCGCGAACACCTCAACACGATGTATTTGTTGCTTTTCGGTCAATTTGCGTTTGAAATTATCACGAACAGCACGCGAAATCATCAAATAAAAATATACGTTGTTCGATTTATAACACCATGTCGACTGTGTCACACGCAATTCACACGCAATCCTCTGGGATTGACGCCAACAACTGGGATCCCCTCTGCTCCAAAAAAAAAAAAAATGTCGAGGGATTTTACAACGAATTCAAAAGGAACCAGAGAGCAACCCCGAAATTTTTTTTAACACAGCGGAAAAATTATTTTGAAGAATCCACTTCTATATCGAGATAGACGACTGTAAGCTTTTATCACAGTGAGCAGAGCTGAAGCTAAGACTCAGTGAAGGCTATCTGGCTTACAGAGGGCTCGACCTTATAAGGGAATGACAGAAAGAACTAAAGAGATTAGGATGGAGAGAGAAGAACTGCTCAAGAAATTTCTTTTTCTGGCTCTAATACCATAAAACAGTGCGAAACACGCATATGGATTTCCAAATGAATTAATTGATTTGATTGAGCAACAATACTCAATAATAATACAGAGATATTTACAAAGATAGAAACATCAAGTTTCTATGTAAAGAATCAGTTTCATCTAAGAAACTGCTAAAGGAAGAAAATTAGCAACAACTAAAAGAATGAGCATTAAACTAAAATAGTATTATTCTAATAAAATTAGGGAAAGCATTATTGAACAAATTAATCTTGAGGAGTTATAGGAAAAGGATAAGGATTGCCAACATCAAAAAGTATTTGTTCCTTCTTGGGAATCTGGGGCCTCGAGGAAGAGTAACTCGACTTTGGTTCAGAGGAAGAAGAGGAGCTTCCTCATCTTAAAGATTAGGGAAACACCCAAGAAGATTATACGAAAGAATTAGCAGACTAATGAATAGCATGGAAACTTTTAGGGGCTAATATTCGTAGGTGGGCTAATTTTCCATGATTTTTCCACAAAAAAGGCTCACCAATTTCCATTTTATAAAAGTGATTCGCCCAAATTTTACAATATAAAATTATTTTACCTTAAAAATTGCCAACATTATATAGATATTATATATAAAATCATTATAAATTTGAATAATTTTAAAAATATATCAATAAACATTTTATAGTTTGTATATTAGGGATTAGTGAGATTCACCAATGTTTTCAAACTTCAAGATAATTTTCCATCCTTAAAAGTTTCCCTGGCGAATAGGAGGGCATAAGGGAAAAGAGGAAGGCCAAACCAAAGTTTTCAAAAGGGAAAGATCTCATGAATAAACAAGCAAATAAAGATGAGTTGGGAACTCAAAAAATGAATAAACATAGCTTTCTCCAAGGGTATAAGAAGGAGAAGGAAAGGAGGACCTCCTTGTGTTCATGGGGGTTCAAATCTCAATAATATATAATGAAAATCATCTCCTGGAATTGCAAAGGAGTGCACTCTGTTCATCTTTTGTGGCGATTTCAATCTCACTTTGTATCCATGGGAAAAGTAGGGTGGAACTCTTGTGAAAGGTCCCTTCAAGGAACATATGGAAGATCTGATTTCTTCCTTTCAACTAGTGGATATCAAACTAGTGGGTAGAAAATATACTTGGACCAATAGGAGAATTGGTCCTAGGCATATTACAACTTGCCTAGATAGATACTTGTTAGATAGTTAACTTTTGAATCAAAATGTTAGATTTTCTTCCAACATTATTTTATGGGGGAGCACAGACCACATGCCAATTTCTCTATTAATGTGTCTAGAGGTGGACTATGGTCCATTGCCATTTAGATTTGACCTACTCTGGCTTAATCAACAAGATGTAATGAGAATTGTCACCATACACTGGAACTAATGGATTTATTGCTCCCCCGTGTTTATATGGGAGAGCAAAATAAAAAATTTAAGGACAGCTCTCAAAAAATGGTCTAAGGAAAATAAAAGAAATCGGAAGCAAGAAATTAACCTACATAAAAGCAACCTAGAAGCCATTCAAAAGGGATGGAAACTGAAGGAAAAGCAACTAACATCCTACAAGAAGAAAGGATGGAATTTGGAAAATACCACTTAATAGTAAAAAGGGAAGAAGAAATTTGGAGATTAAAAAAAATGTGTATGGCACAAGGCAGGGGATAGGAACACCAATTCTTCCACAACTAGGAAAAAATGAGATTATGCAGAAATAATATAAAGATCATAAATGTAAATGGGGAATACATTAAGGAATTCTCCAAGATCAAAGATGTTGCCTTCAAGCACTACAAAGAGATGTACTCCAAATTAGAAAAGAGCGCAACAAAGATAAACTACATGTTAGAGCACATTACAACTCTGATTTCTAGAGAAGATAATGAAGTGCTTCTTAAGTCGATATCTAAAGAAGACATTTTGAATGCTTTAGTTACATTTAGCCCCAATAAAGCTCTAGGTTTGGATGGCTTCTCAGTGCATTTTTACCGTAAGTGTTTGGGAATCATCAAAGAAGATGCTATGCACAATGGTGGGTTACTCCTTGAAGACTAGATTCAATGGGGGAGGAACAAAGTCCTCATTCTTGGCCCTAATTCCTAAAGAATTAAATCCTTCCAATGTTAACAACTTCCATCCAATCTCCCTATGCAATGTCTCATATACTGTTGAAAATAGTTTAGCTTGGGAGGTACTCCCACAAATCATGGGTACTTGATTTGTGAGGAGGTGACCCACAAATGGATGTTTGTGTGCATAGTAACCAAGCTTGGGGTTTTGAACCCAAAGCAGTAGGTTTAAAACAAGAAAATAATTTTTATTTATAATATTTTGGTGTTTGAGCATGTAGGCTCTGGTCGGTTAGGTGCTAAGAGACATGACCCTTGGGGTTAATTATTCACCACATGAACACTATATATGGGAGACCATGTGAGGTCATTTCATCACATTAGAGAAAACATCGTTGTGAAGGACACCAAGCCAAGAAGAGTGAACCATTGATAAAAAAGGAGGACGAATTATGTGATTTGAAGAGAGTTTTGTCTTTGTGAAGGAGGCTGAGTATCCTCCTAGGCTTTAACTGTTGAACCGTGAAGAGGAGTTGCCAAAGCAAGTGTTTGTCTATTGTTTGTGTAGAGGTTAAAGTTTTGTTTGAGGGTTGAAGCCCTAGAATCCTGTGACAGGGGGCGAAGTGCCTTAGTTTAAGTTGTAGGTGTAGGCCTCAGGTGCACTTTGTTGTCGCCTTAATCCACACTTGGGATTATCGTGGAGAAAATCTCTAACTCCACTTAGTGTGGTCTTGGGGCAAGTCTTGAGCAAAGTGTAAAAATTCAACCTCGAGAATAAATCAACAAGGGTTCGGAAATTGAAAAAGTCATTAAAGTCGGGAGGTTTTTGAAAAAATTTAAAAAATTTAAAAAGTACAAAAATATTCATTTTTGTAAGCTTTTTTAGCATCTAAAGCATCAACAACATTAGATAAATGCATTACCACATAAATATGAAAAGAAAGCTAATATATAAGATGTATAAGAAGTCTAGTGCTACATCACATATCAATAGTGATTCAAGTCTTAAATCTTGAGTCCTGACTTAGTCTCAAGAGTCAAAATATCAACAAAAAATATAATAAATGTATATCATGATTCATCATCATGAGTCATCTACATGTCATAAACTAATCATTCATTGAGTTCCTCTACCACTTTTACAGGAATAGAGAATGGCTTTGCCTTTTCCTCTAGAGGAAGAAGGCCTTGCCCCTAGGGCTAAAAATGGACTTTTTCATTCTCTTCCTGCTCCTCCTCTACTTCTCCCTCCCCCGCAGTTGCTACCTACTTTGGCTCCAGTGTCTCTAGATCCACTGCTAACCAATCAGGAACTGAGTCCATGATGGGCCTCTCAATTTCGACCCTCCATGTAGTAGTCGTGTCAATATGGTGCAATGAGATGGCTTCCACGTTTGAGGTTTTCTGAAGTTGTCTCACCCACAATCGAGTAAATCTCCTCCTCTTGGGCAGTGACAAACACATCCTCTCTCCACAGGCACGAATCACAAGATTAGGGTACAAAATGAGTGGAAATCGACTTTTTCCTAACTTATACATAGCCCGACACCTCACGAGTTTTAGATAAACTCCCGATTTTATCCCGAGTTTTTCATTTTTGAAAAAATCGTGAAAAACTCGACCGATAAGATTGGTGAATTGAAAAAATTGCAAGTTCCCAATGTTATCGCATTTCTATCGGGACCTTTTCCATATAGGTCTCAAGTTGATGTTGTCACTCAATTCCCATCTCCTCCTTCTAGGCTTACTCCTAGTCAAAGGCAAGGGGGGTGGACTCTACAAAATATCTAAGGCTCAACTAATTAATGTTAGAGTAATATTCTAAGAGTTAAAAGAAAGTAACCAAGATGCAATTTGACTATGTAAAAGCATCATAAGAACTCAAGGCATACTCATTGATTCCATCAACATGAACATCCACAAGTATAGATATTACAAGATAAACAAAATAGACCAGTGCCAAATAATAAGTAGTTGTAAGAAAATGATCCAAGTGCAAAAGATAAACTTGAAAGTAAAGCTTGGAAAGTAAATTGCTTAAGAGATAGATGTCCCACAAGATAAATACTTAGGAAAGATAAGCATGCACAATAATGAAATAATTGGAAATGTAAAGACTTGGAATCAATATGTTCAACAAATGATATATGCTTGCTTGAAAGAAAACAACAATTGCATCAAGATAGACGAACTTCAAGAAACCACAATTGCAAGATGAATATAGTGAATTACTTTTGGTTGATTTTAGCTTAAGTTAGTTGGTTAGTTCTAAGATCTAAAGCAAGTTCTAAATGAACTTCTTCCCTAGATCTTATCCTCGCCAGGGCCTCAATCCTAGAATAAGGAGTCAATAGGGGAGGAAGGATCCCTAGATTGCTACTTCAACCAACAAAAGTTGGAGGTAAGTTAATTATTGCAAAAATTGAAAGATTGCTTGCAAATGAAATATTGCTTGAAAACAAAGTAAAACAACCCAATTAGATATCAATGCAATTAAGAAATGCACAAGTGAGTTGCAAAAGTGAGTAAATCTACAAGTTAACTAGCTTGCATGAAAGTGAAAATTGCATAAGAAACTTGGATGCAAAGTTGAATTAGCAAGCAAAAGAAACTAAGCTAACTACAAGATACAATTATTTGATCTATTCTACTTTAGTTTAGTTAATCAAGGAAAACCACTCAAGCATCACATGAACACTTTCCCCAAATAAAAATAATCTTTTATTAAGTCCCTCTTGTAGAATGAGGGATGAAGAGTAAGTTGAAAGGAGGTTACAATGAGACCCCTTAAAGAGATAAAATTTTCTTCCAAATATTACAAGTAGGTCCCTTTTAGAGAAGGAATTCGAAGGAAGGTTTGGAAGAAAGGGCTTACAACGAAGTCCCTTAAAGGGATACAAAAAAAACCTTCTCCAAGTACTTGTAAGTTCAAAGAAGAATTACAAAATGTTACAAACTATGTTGCCAAGAAACATGGGTTCAAGACAGGTACGGGAAAGGGGACGAGTATGTCATTTTTTGAAACACAGTGCGTGGGTTTGTCAGAGGTATATTATAAT